>CM070483.1:6137697-6377697 GCA_036324585.1 Champsocephalus esox
TTACTGTAAACACCACCAAAACAAAAGAAACACTTGTTAAACACTCACAGGAACTTTCCATTCACCCTGACGCCATTCTGCAGCCGGGGCTCCGAGTCCTCTCGCGTGATCGATCCGTGGAACCAGGGCATCTTCTCGTGGGCCGTGGTGGAGATGAGCTTCTCCAGCTGAGGCCTCTGGCTGATGATGGCCTGCTCCAGAGCTGATCCCTACACACACACACACACACACACACACACACACACACACACACACACACACACACACACACACACACACACCACACACACACACACACACACACACACACACACACACACACACACACACACACACACACACACACACATGAATACTACTGTGTAATATATTTTTACATTTATATTTAAGAACTACAATATAAGACAAGCACAAGTTTCATTCGTGGGCCGTATTCCATTATACTTTTTGAATTTGATGAGGGCCAATTCAAAATGGACAACGGGCCACAATTGGGCCGTAGTTTGGACACCCCTGTCTTCGATATTCTCCCTGACCTTCCTTCTACGAGTTGACTAAGAGTATCGACTCACCGCCAGATTCCACGTCTGCTTCACATACTCCCGGATCAGTTTTTCCTTCAGGTCCTCAAACGGCCCCACCTTGGGCTGCATGTTCTTGGGTCTGTTGCAGGGCTTCTTCAGCAGACACACCAGACCATCCATCTCCTGCGAGTGGTAGTCGATCACCTCCTCGGGGCTCCTGTGGTTCTTCCCTCCGGCGATGGCGAACGTCTCATTGGGGTCTCGTTCGATGGTGTAGTGGTAGCAGCGGCTGGAGTGCAGCACGGACAGAGCGAAGCCCCCCAGGTAGTTCCTGCTCTGCCGCAGCAGATAGGAGCCGTTGCTGGTGCTCGTCTGCTGCAGGTATTCCTCCGCGTCCTCCCTGGTGATGTTGCCATAGAAGAAGGGCAGGGCGTTCACTGCGTCAGCCATGATGGCGCCTGGATGGTAGGAAGGCCCCTAGTGAAGTTCAGCCGAAGGATGCTATTCAATCTGAAGAAATAATGAAACCATAAGACAGTCAAGATTAAGTATCTATGAACACACAACTGTTACATGAAACCAACAGGATGACTCATCCGACCCTTCACTTCCTTGCTCAGGTGCCAGAGAATACGTCATGGTGTTCAGTTCATTTACAGTACTTCTGTATCAGTGATATGTAACCTGTATGTAGTTGTGTAAAGTAACTAAGTACATTTACTCAAGTAATGTACTTAAAGGTGGGATAGGTAAGAATGAAGAAACCAGCTCAAGTGTGCTTACATTTGAAAGCACACAACCGAAAAAAATCTGCCCCTTCCTTCAGACTTCCTCACAGAGCCCCTCCCCCAACACACACGAACAAGATGGACGGCTGACAGGCAGGCAGGCCATCCAGTTACATTAGCCGGCTCAGATGATTGGTCGTGCTTTTTACAGCGCCACGGCTTCCACAGATGAGATATTTCTATCGGGATGTTAAGAAAAAACAAAAAGTGTTTCTGAAGTGAATTACCTACCCCACCTTTAAGTACAATTTTGAGCTACTGGTAGCTTACTTGAGTATTTTAAATGTATACTACTGTGTACTTTTACTCCACTGCATGTATTTAATCCCTTTAGTTACTTCACAGATGAATGATGTGAAATATAATCAAGTGTTGAATCAGACTTTAGTTCCACCTGGAGTGAATCCACCAGCTACCCTGCAGTCTACAAAGTACTTGAGACAAGCTGCACCTTCACCAGCTACCCTGCAGTCTACAAAGTACTTCAGACTAGCTGCACCTTCACCAGCTACCCTGCAGTCTACAAAGTACTTCAGACTAGCTGCACCTTCACCAGCTACCCTGCAGTCTACAAAGTACTTCAGACTAGCTGCACCTCCACCAGCTACCCTGCAGTCTACAAAGTACTTCAGACTAGCTGCACCTCCACCAGCTTTGAGAACACTTTCATGATCAATCATTATAAAACATATATATATATTATTCTGAAATGGACCAATCTGCACAACGACTACTGTCGCTACTTTAGGTATATTTTGATGATAATACTTTTCTACTTTCACTTGAGTAACATTTTGAGGACTTTTACTGAAACAGAGTATTCCAACACTCTGGTACTGCAGACTTGGGATGTAATTGAGTACATTTGCGTTGAACTTTTACAATACAATAGTAATACAAAAATGTTTATGCTACTTTGTACTTCTACTCCACTACAAGTTAGAAGCTAATATTGTCCACTACATTTAACTGACTGCTTTAGTTACTTTACAGATCAGATTTTTACCAAAACAAAATAAGAATCAACTAATACACATTGCCGTATCATTCTTGGCTTCGTTTATCAATAATTAAAACGAGCGCTACCTTTCCCAGCTGTGAAGAACACATGAATGCATCAATAGTCGTAATACAGTCATTTGATATCATTCCTAAATGTGTCATTAAGCAAGGACTTTCACTTTTGGTACTGAAGAACATTTAGGTGCCAATATATTTCTACTTTTACTTGGAAGGAAGTATTTGTACATGTTGCAACTAGCACTCCTTCCACCTCTTGTGAGTGTACAGTAAAAATGGAGCTTGTGTTCAGACGGGAAGACGATGATATAAAATACAATCTGTTGATCACTGGAAACAGGATTACACTTTTGAACCCTCTTTGTTCAGGAGTTTGACTTCATGCCACCGGGGCATCACACTTTATATCCTGGGTGTGAGACAGTGAGAAAAAAAGACGCTGTACAAAAATGTTATGCAACACACGGTGTTCTGGAGGTGAAGTCTAAAAGGTCTGGTCCCTTTCTGGGGAGTAACGGATTACATGTAAAAGGATAATCAAAAAAAGGTAAAATAGTCCCTTGGTGTCACATTCAAAGAAGATGTAATTGGACTACAGGTATATTTGTAAACAAATAAAAAGGCTATCCGACAATACATTTTAAAATTAAAATTAATGTGTAAAAGGTAGACGTACTGCTTGAATTGTCTTTTTGGTTTTCATTTAAGCTGCTTTCTTTATTTTGAATATGTTATATTGAAATGTAGTCGATGGACACCTGTTTTATTCAACAAAAATACTTAATTCAGGTACATTTTAAAAACGAAACAACTATACTGTTCTGTAGGCCTTGTCTGTAATTTGCGATGAGACATTTTTGACTATAAATATCTTAGTTTCTTCTTGTGTCTAAGGTTGTTTAAAGGTGTATTGTTCTGTATTCTTACGTAATAGACTTGTAGTATTTATACTATATAATAATAGAGCGTTCATTTGCATTGAATGTGATATTGAGCTAGTCCAAAAGTAACGGACGTGATCAGGTTACATTACGTTTATATCGTGATGCTTAATTTACTGATTAAAGGTTTTTATACGGCACCCTGAACCGGACATGGAAGTAAATATACATGTTGCACTTACTGTACACATGAGGTGTTCCTGATCCTCTCCGTCCCTCAGTCCTCCAGCCGGTCCTCTGCTGCCGTCCTCTGAACAAAACCGTGGGACGAACAGAGCCTCGAAAACTCGGACGGGTCCTTACGAGCGACAGAAATGTGCATACAAAAAGCTGTCAAAGCCTCAGTAGATGTTTTACAGCTGCGTTCCGATACGTGAGCAGCGCCGGAGCTTCCTCATTTCAACGACTTCTTTTACTTCCTTTTTTTTATCTGAACGCTGACCAACAGTCTGATGCACGCAGGAAATGATGAGACGCCTGCAGTGACACGAGTGACAAGTCCTTTCAGATGGGTTTCAAGACATTTCTATAAAAGCGTACCTTAATTATTTGCAATTAACAGCGCAGGGGTCGAACTCAAATGAACGTGAGACTATTTGAAATGCTGTTAACAACGGTGAAGAATGAATGTTGTGGTTATGGCTTCAGTTTTGTTTAAACATAATTCTATTACATGTAATGTGAATATTATATTGAGTTTAAATATTAGGTAAAGCTTAGAATTATTGCTTTCAACTAACCTAATACAGTTATGTGAAATCTGTTCACATGATACATTCAATTAAAGTCAACGTTTCGATATTACTGAATATTATGTGGTATTTTTTTTATAGTTAAAATGATGCTTATACTCTAATCTCTCTTTCTGATTGACTTCTAAGAGTGCCACCAACGTATGTATTTAAAACGTAATTAAATTAGTGTCTAAAATGTAACAATTATCACTGCATGAATTATGTGATTTATTTAAGTCGTTTTTTTAAGTACTAAACATGCCCAATGGTACTTCTAACTGTACGGATTCCTATTCTCATAAACGAATGAATACGCTGCATTGTTATGGCCATGCTGGTGTTTATGTTTACTGCTGTGTAAACAATCTGCACACATCATGCACAACATCAACGTTGTAATCAAAAAGTAAAGAGCAAAGTATCTACATTTTGTGCAGTTAAAAAATGCAATGTTTACCTCTAAAATAAAGGGAAATATGTGTGTGTGTGTGTGTGTGTGTGTGTGTGTGTGTGTGTGTGTGTGTGTGTGTGTGTGTGTGTGTGTGTGGCCTAGCATTACTATACTTGTGGGGACCTACATCTGTCTACACAGTCACGTGTGGGGACTGGCTTCCCTTATGGGGACAAATTGGAGGTCCCCATAAGGGGGATCATTAATTTTAGGGTGAAGACTTGGTTAGGTTAAGGGTTAGGGTTAGGGTTAGGGTTAGGCATGTGTTGGTTAGGGTTAAGGTTAGGATAAGTCTCCAGGAAATGCATGTAAGTCAATGTAATGTCCTCTGAAGTGATGTATACATGGTGTGTGTGTGTGTGTGTGTGTGTGTGTGTGTGTGTGTGTGTGTGTGTGTGTGTGTGTGTGTGTGTGTGTGTGTGTGTGGTGTGGGTGTGTGTGTGTGTGTGTGTGTGTGTGTGTGTGTGTGTGTGTGTGTGTGTGTGGGTGTGGGTGTGTATATGTGTGTGTGAGCAGAACATGTTTCACAATCAGGAAGTGCCCGCCAGCTTTGGTGTTTCACACTCTCCGCACACTGACGGTAAACATATGCACACACACGCACACACACACGCACACACACACACACTCACACACACACACCGCCTCACGCTGACTGCTGCTATGTCCTTAAATATACCTTCAATTAAATTCAAGTGAAAAGGTCCCTTTTTAAAAGGTGTTCCCTGAATGCAAATATAAAATGAATTCCCTGAAACGACAGCAAGAGCGAAGTGAACGTGTTGCTCCGTGAGGACGAATGAGAGTGAGTGAAAGTGAGAGCAGTTTATGTTGAGGTCACTTCAGAGGGCAGTTTGAGACCCTGCATAGATGTGAGTGGACTTAAAGGCCAGGGTTACTATCACACACACACACACACACACACACACACACACACACACACACACACGCACACACACACACACACTTACTTCTCCCTTTTCATGAGACCCTGCCCTCACTGCGCTCAGCCACATCTCCCAGACGTGATCCCCCCCCCTCGTCTCGCAGTACTTTGTTACGTGCCTTTTCTTTTAAACTCTTCTCAGAAGTACAGAAGCAGCTCAGCCATCATTAGGGTGCAGACATGTCGGTGCTTTGAAAAGCATCAACGCCTCTGACAGCTCACCTTACACATCTTTCTTTTTGTTCACTTTATGGATTTGTATTTCCATTACAATAAATGCTTGTACAATTAAATAGCTCCTCAAATATGATACAAATATAAGTATCATACAATCAGCGATATAGGAGAAACTAAGTAAACCGTAGCAGTCAGTGGAAAAATAATATCGAATGTAGTTATGTTGGTGTATATATAGATAGTTCAATGTGCTTCCTTTATGACGGGGTGCGGAGCTTGAAGTAGTGAGGGTATTTCTGTATTTTCTGCACAATCTCATGTAACGGTGTGAAACGCATTAACCTCTTAAATTACGTTTAAAGCAAATAATACAAATAAAATAAATAATTGTCTTTATGGTTTTTCTGCGTCAGAGTGAAAGAGAAAAGGAAAGCAGCACAGATATGTTTTAAACCGGCTGAACGTGCTTTCCTTTATTCTCTGGGTATATTTCAGTTTGAAAATATTATTGTGTTTTAAATCTGTTTTTATCGCTATGTCTGTCTTTATGCAACCTGTTTTAAAGAGCTATATACATGTATAAAATATAATATGAAGAAGTTCTTACCATGCATAATGATACCTTTAATATTCCTGATTATTATTCTTATTAGTAAAACAATAAGCGGCATTATTATTATTATTATTATTATTATTATTATTATTATTATTATTATTATTATATGGCAATGCTGCTGCTTATTTGATCTGCTGTCAGATAGGCCTATTTCAATCTGCACACATTCTGAAGGCAGGCTTTTAAAAGGTGAACACAAAGTAACTATACAGTACATTTGGTGAATGAAGTGGGGTAAAAAGTATAATATTTCCCTTTAAAATAAATAGAAATGCTCCAAAAAGAAAAATTAGAAGCTCAAATGTGTGTGTGAGGTCGTAGTGCGTGAGGTCGTAGTGTGAGAGGTCGTAGTGTGTGAGGTCGTAGTGCGTGAGGTCGTAGTGTGAGAGGTCGTAGTGTGTGAGGTCGTAGTGCGTGAGGTCGTAGTGTGAGAGGTCGTAGTGTGTGAGGTCGTAGTGTGAGAGGTCGTAGTGTGTGAGAGGTCGTAGTGTGAGAGGTCGTAGTGTGTGAGGTCGTAGTGTGTGAGGTCGTAGTGTGAGAGGTCGTAGTGTGAGAGCTCGTAGTGTGTGAGGTCGTAGTGTGAGAGGTCGTAGTGTGTGAGGTCGTAGTGCGTGAGGTCGTAGTGTGTGAGGTCGTAGTGCGTGAGGTCGTAGTGTGTTTCGGTGCGACCTGTTTTTAAGAGCTGTATAAAGGACCTGAAACCCTCAGTGTGGAAGAGGTTGCGCAACAGTGACATTTGAAGCTCAACACGACACACAGGTTGCGTTGAAGGCGAGTTCAGGTTTGTTTGGAGTCGATGCTCAGAGGGGTGGAAACTGTCCCCCTCCTCTCTGTCTCTGAAGCTGAAGGAAGCGAACCGTCACTTCCTCGGGTTCTTAGCCCCAGTCGAACGTGGTCTTCAGGGGCCACAGGTTCTTTTTTTAAATCATAAAAGGAGTTACACTTTCGTATTTACAACGATCAAGAACCAGAGGCGGGAGAAGTACTCAGGTCTTGTATTTGGGTAAAAGCAGAAGTACTCAGATCTTGTACTTGAGTGAAAGTAGAAGTACTCAGGTCTTGTACTTGAGTAAAAGTAGAAGTACTCAGATCTTGTACTCGAGTAAAAGTAGAAGTACTCAGATCTTGTACTTGAGTAAAAGTAGAAGTACTCAGATATTGTACTTGAGTAAAAGTAGAAGTACTCAGGTCTTGTACTTGGGTAAAAGCAGAAGTACTCAGATCTTGTACTTGAGTAAGAGTAGAAGTACTCAGGTCTTGTACTTGGGTAAAAGCAGAAGTACTCAGGTCTTGTATTTGAGTAAAAGCAGAAGTACTCAGATCTTGTACTTGAGTAAAAGTAGAAGTACTCAGATATTGTACTTGAGTAAAAGTAGAAGTACTCAGGTCTTGTACTTGAGTAAAAGTAGAAGTACTCAGATCTTGTACTTGAGTAAAAGTAGAAGTACTCAGATCTTGTACTTGAGTAAAAGTAGAAGTACTCAGATATTGTACTTGAGTGAAAGTAGAAGTACTCAGGTCTTGTACTTGAGTAAAAGTAGAAGTACTCAGATATTGTACTTGAGTGAAAGTAGAAGTACTCAGGTCTTGTACTTGAGTAAAAGTAGAAGTACTCAGATCTTGTACTTGAGTAAAAGTAGAAGTACTCAGATATTGTACTTGAGTAAAAGTAGAAGTACTCAGATATTGTACTTGAGTAAAAGTAGAAGTACTCAGATCTTGTACTTGAGTAAAACTAGAGGTACTCAGATATTGTACTTGAGTAAAAGTAGAAGTACTCAGATCTTGTACTTGAGTAAAAGTAGAAGTACTCAGGTCTTGTACTTGGGTAAAAGCAGAAGTACTCAGATCTTGTACTCGAGTAAAAGTAGAAGTACTCAGATCTTGTACTTGAGTAAAAGTAGAAGTACTCAGATCTTGTACTTGAGTAAAACTAGAGGTACTCAGATATTGTACTTGAGTAAAAGTAGAAGTACTCAGGTCTTGTACTTGGGTAAAAGCAGAAGTACTCAGATCTTGTACTCGAGTAAAAGTAGAAGTACTCAGATCTTGTACTTGAGTAAAAGTAGAAGTACTCAGATCTTGTACTTGAGTAAAAGTAGAAGTACTCAGATCTTGTACTTGAGTAAAACTAGAGGTACTCAGATATTGTACTTGAGTAAAAGTAGAAGTACTCAGATCTTGTACTTGAGTAAAAGTAGAAGTACTCAGATCTTGTACTTGAGTAAAACTAGAGGTACTCAGATATTGTACTTGAGTAAAAGTAGAAGTACTCAGATCTTGTACTTGAGTAAAAGTAGAAGTACTCAGATCTTGTACTTGAGTAAAAGTAGAAGTACTCAGATCTTGTACTTGAGTAAAAGTAGAAGTACTCAGATCTTGTACTTGAGTAAAAGTAGAAGTACTCAGATCTTGTACTTGAGTAAAAGTAGAAGTAATCATGTCTTGTACTCGAGTAAAAGTAGAAGTACTCAGATCTTGTACTTGAGTAAAAGTAGAAGTACTCAGATCTTGTACTCGAGGAAAAGTAGAAGTACTCAGATCCTGTACTCGAGTAAAAGTAGAAGTACTCAGATCTTGTACTTGAGTAAAAGTAGAAGTACTCAGATCTTGTACTTGAGTAAATGTAGAAGTACCAGAGTGTAGGAATACTCTGTTACAGTAAAAGTCCTGCATTCAAAATGTTACTCAAGTGAAAGTAGAAAGTATTCTCATCTAAATATAGTGAAAGACAGTGAAAGTAGTCGTTGAGCAGATTGGTCCATTTCAGAATAATATATATGATATGTTTTATAATGATTGATCATCAAAGTGTTCTCAAAGCTGGTGAAGGTGCAGCTAGTCTGAAGTACTTTGTAGACTGCAGGGTAGCTGGTGAAGGTGCAGCTAGTCTGAAGTACTTTGTAGACTGCAGGGTAGCTGGTGGAGGTGCAGCTAGTCTGAAGTACTTTGTAGACTGCAGGGTAGCTGGTGAAGGTGCAGCTAGTCTGAAGTACTTTGTAGACTGCAGGGTAGCTGGTGGATTTACTCCAGGTGGAACTAAAGTATGATTCAACACTTGATTATATTTCACATCATTCATCTGAGAAGTAACTAAAGGGAGTAGATACATGTAGTGGAGTAGAAGTACACCATTTACCTCTGAACTGTAGTGGAGTAGAAACAGCATACAATGGAAATACTCAAGTAAACAAGTACCTCTAAAGAGTACTTCAGTGCAATTTGAGTAAATGTACTTAGTTACTTCCCAGCCCCATATTTCTCGTGCGATAACACTTCTTGTTAAAGTTAAAGTAATCAAATCTCGAACACTGTCTTTGTCTCTTTCATACATGAACTGTGCCAAGCGCGCCCCCCTGTCAAATAGATCTCCAACCGCCACTGCGTGACTGCAAAAATGGAAGGGATGAGATTTTTTAAGATATCGTTTTTATATTCTTAACTTTACAATCAGTGTTTCATTAACAAGGATCATAGGAAGATGTAATCGACCCTAACTCAGCTCGGTTTGGCTCCACCTTGTGGCAAAACAGAACTATCAAATGTTTTTAATTAATCAAATATCAGATAAACAGTGTTTGTGTCTTTGTGTGTGCGTGTGTGTGTGTGTGTGTGTGTGTGTGTGTGTGTGCGTACATGTGTATGTGTGTGGGTGTGGGTGTGGGTGTGTGTGTGTGTGTGTGTGTGTGTGTGTGTGTGTGTGTGTGTGTGTGTGTGTGTGTGGCCTAGCATTACGATACTTGTGGGGACCTAAATCTGTTTACATAGTCACGTGTGGGGACTCGCCTCCCTTATGGGGACAAATTGGAGGTCCCCATAAGGGGGATCATTCATTTTAGGGTGAAGACTTGGTTAGGGTTAGGGATATGTTGGTTATGGTTAAGGTTAGGATAAGTCTCCCATGTAAGTCAATGTGTGTGTGTGTGTGTGTGTGTGTGTCTGTCTGTCTGTCTGTCTGTCTGTCTGTCTGTCTGTCTGTCTGTCTGTCTGTCTGTCTGTCTGTCTGTCTGTGTGTGTGTGTGTGTGTGTGTCTGTCTGTCTGTCTGTCTGTGTGTGTGTGTGTGTGTGTGTGTGTGTGTGTGTGTGTGTCTGTCTGTCTGTCTGTCTGTCTGTCTGTCTGTCTGTCTGTCTGTCTGTCTGTCTGTCTGTCTGTCTGTCTGTGTGTGTGTGTGTGTGTGTGCGTGCGTGCGTGCGTGCGTGTGTGTGTGTGTGTGTGTTACCATCACACTGTATCCTGGGATGTTTGCGTGAAATAATGAGAGAGGAATCATAACCCCTCTTCAATAGTTAGATCAGATTAGATTTACTTTATTGATCCCAATGTGGGGAGCAGCACGGCATTGCACATCTCAAAACAGAAAATTAAACAAATCTATAAAGTAAAATACATATGAATGATTTTCTATTTTGAGATGATGTATAATTGTTTATTTTCTACTCTTTTTTTGTTCTCATGAAGTGCAATTACTTATTTGATACAGATAATAATAATTACCTGTAAACATGATTATTTTTATAAATTAACCAAAAGCCTTGAAAGTTTGTTTCTAGTTGATTCTAGAAATACATATGATTGGTTAGGATTAGGATTGGTCAATAACAAGTGGTTCCTATCTACACAAAGTGTTTAGTTGTGTACTTCAGGGTTCATACACTTGTTCACCAATGACTTCTCCATGACCTTTAGCTAGTTGTCCATGACCAAAAACATGACTCTTTCTCAGCGGTACCACTGAACACGGTTTATTTGAACATGGAGCAGGAAAATAAGGTCTGCATATGAAACATGTCGAGCTAACACAAATCAAATAGTCTTACTAGCTTCTACACGCGGCTAAAGCAACTCAAATCTCTCACCAGCAAAACACCTCGACAGCTAAATGCTAATTTACGTTTCATTACGATACGATACAATATGTATTATCATTATAGTATTACTATTTCGGCGATTAGATAAAATGTAAATTATATTTTTGATGCAACTTTAGTTACATTTCCATGACTTTTCCAAAACTTTGGGAAAAATATTGTTTTCCATATACAGTAGGGCCAATTTGCATTTTGAATTTCCATGACTTTTCCAGGTTTTCAATGACCGTAAGAACCCTGGTACTTGCTGGCATTCATTTATAAATACATATTTGTTAATAGTAGATGTAAGCATACAGTTTAAAAAGAACATTTAAGACCAATTTGGCTTTTAATTCGTGGTAGTTTTTGAGGTATCACCTTTCATGTGCTCTAGATCTTTCTGTTTGTGTGTACCTGGCTTTTAATGATGTTCCTCACTCTTTAGTGTGTATCTTGTTTTCCTCTGTAAAGCACTTTGGGCTGCGTGATAGGCGCTAGACAAATACACGGTATTATTATTATAACTTGTGTTATGCTTGAGCGGGTGTAGCAGAACAGCTGCTGAGGAACAGTAAGTGTGTGTCTGACGGTTGCACTTCTCTTTCTGTCAAGTTCCTGCTTCCTATTATTAAAACATGTGGACAAAATGGCGTGCCCTCAAAGACATTCTTCTTTTTGTTTTGCTGCATGCCGAAATTATTTTAAGCATTTGTTTTGTTTCTAACAAAATGTAAAACTATAAAAAGAAATACATAAACGAATAAAGTTTTACCAACTAAAGTATCAAAGATAATTGTGTTTCTTTACCTCGTGGAAGTATTCTTCATGTGTGTGTTGTATAAGTAAATATTTTAATTTGTTCCTCTAGTCCACATGTGTCAAACTCGAGGCCCGGGGGCCAAATCAGGCCCGTGGTGGATTTAATTTCGGCCCGCAGGATCATTTCTAATTCCTGTTAGATCTGGCCCGCCGGTATATTGCACGCACACCTTCCCTCCACCCTGAGGGTCTCCTCCGCTCAGAGCCGGACCCCAAACATTGATGACCTTGCTGCCGAGATGAGACGCCAAGTGTCTGAGCTAGCATCACAGAGCAGCACACTGAGTTCAAAGGATACTTCCTTCTGCACTTTCTCTCACGGCAACAGGGCATGTTTGGGTTTCTCTCTAAGGGGAATAGTTTTGTTGAAGCTGTTGTTGGCCTGTGGAGAAATGTACTCATAAGAAATGGCTCTGGAGAAGCTGCAGATAGAGCCATGAGAAATGAATGCAACTGATTATTTAATGTTGTTTTTATAGGCAATAATTTAAGCTTTGTTAGTTCCAGGTTTAAGATGTGCAATGAGTTCATTTCAATACGTTCTGCAACAAACATTGAACCAGTCCGGCCCTCGACTAGCACCCATTTTTAAATATTGGCCCTCTGTGTATTTGAGTTTGACCCCCTGCTCTAGTCCTTTTACATTTGAGAGCAGAAAGCTATGATGCCTCTCACAACAATTTAACTTTTTTATTTCCGATTTTGCGATTAATAAAGTATACCTTATCTTATTTTCAATCCTGTGATCATCAACACTTCTTAAAATGTCGGATGAATGTCACTACTAGTGTTTCCCCCGCCCCCCCCCAAACCAATGTACACACTGCTTTCATTTCCTTGACACACAAACGTGTGAAAGCACAGAACACGCAAGCTGTATCGTGACAACAATTAAAATAACAAATTTACCAAAGCAGTTTTACCGTTCATGTTTTATATGTGCACTTTACAGACAGTTCTTACCAATTACTGCTCTGATATAAGTCCTCCGGCACGTGCAGAATGATCGGTACATGCAGTAAATATCAGCTGCAATGCTTTGAAGAGTATATCTGCTAAAAGTCTTTCCGAGTAATGGCGCAGTTAATCCCACTTCCTCTACTCACCTCTTACATATTGACACACTGAGGTAATTTATAACTTGTGTGCGGTATGAAGAAAAAGCAAGATGGCAAAAGAGGAAACATACAAGTGACTGAAATAAATAAAAGTGAAAGATAATAATCAGTATATCAATTTGTGGAAGTGTTAAAGGACAAAACAAAACATCACATGTTCTTTATGGCAAATGCAGGTACACACACAAGGGTTAAGATGTCACACATTTTGCTTTCTACTCCAATCTTTATCAACAGGATCCAACTGAGCTTCATTTGTATTTCTCCATCGAACAATATAAAGCCACTGATCTCCACCGCCATTTAAAATGTCACTTCAGTTAATGATTATACAAACAAACGGTTCTGTCTGGCGGTACCGCGGCATCCGGACCAAAACCACCAGACTCAGGGACAGTGTTATCCCACAGACATTAGGACTGCTAAACACCTGAGCTCTGTGCCTCCATGAACATTCATCTGTTTGGCATCTTACAATTCACTTATGTATCTAAATAGTTATCTTGTAATAAACCTGATTTAATTTCATATTACTGTACAATAAGTCATTTTACATTATGTTCTTTTATATCATATTCTATTTACGCGTGTATAGACTTCTTGCACCATTTTTTGTATTTGTTTGATTGTGTATGTCTTATTTAACTATGTTGGAGGAGCTCGGGATTTAAGATGTGCATTGCCATTTCTACACTGTAGCTTATGTGCATATGACATTAAAACCTTTGAATCTTTGAATAATTCCCTCACATGAGACAATGCATTTCTGCTCTGAATTAAAAACATATATAATGAGTGTGCAGTGCAGTGGAACACAGCTCATATGCTCATTTGAAGCTACATTAGTTATACTCAGACTATATATAAATACTCCGGCTCGTACTCAGTGTCCTGCGCCTTTAAATTCACCCCATGCATGCTTCACGTGCACATATTGCTATGTTCTGCGACAAATGTCTGCAGGAGGATGCTGCAAGTGTCCAAGGAAGCGGATCTCATTATTTCCTCCACATTACCTCTGGTTTTATTTCCATATGAAGCATCAGCAGCCCTCACTGCTGCTGTTTCCATGCACTGCTCAATACAAGATATGTGGAGGAATGAGAGTGTCTGCATGCTGTGAAGAAATGGAGTGATGTCATCAACTCACCCTGTCAGCCCATTGTGAGTCTTTCGTCGGGAACTTTAGGTTATTATTGAGGGTAACGAGAGAGTGAGCATCCATCGGATCTCTGCAGAATCTCAGCTTCCGTCCCGGAGCTGATGGATTCCTGGCTCACTTCCTATTGGCTCATAATAACCGTAAACAACCAGCATCTTCCAGCCGACCAATCACAAGGAGGCCTGGATATTGTACCATTTCAATATTTGTGTGATTATGCATCAAATATCAATTTAATTTGTTTAAAAATTATATGATTAAATGTCTGAATAACATCAGATTTGATATGAATTTAGATGAATGCATCATGTGTTAAACAAACATGACCAGCAGATGGCGCTGCTCTATCAGCTGTTTATTCTCACACCGGCTGCTGCACACTGTAGTGTTATACTCAGGTCACTATAACACAGTAGACAAGTAGATTTACAGAAGTACATTTTGAGGTAGTACTCAGATCGTGTACTTGAGTAAAAGTAGAAGTACCAGAGTGTAGGAATACTCTGTTACAATTAAAAGTCCTGCATTCAATAATCAAAATATAGTTAAAGTAGCGACAGTGAAAGAAGTCGTTGTGCAGATTGGTCCATTTCAGAATAATATATATGATATGTTTTATAATCATTGATCATTAAAGTGTTCTCAGAGCTGGTAAAGGTGCAGCTAGTCTGAAGTACTTTGTAGACTGCAGGGTAGCTGGTGGATTTACTCCAGGTGGAACTAAAGTCTGATTTAACACTTGATTATATTTCACGTCATTCATCCACATCTGTAAAGTAACTAAAGGTATTCAATAAATGTAGTGGAGTCAAAGCACACCATTTACCTCTGAATTGTAGTGGAGTTGAAGTACAAAGTAGCATAACATTGAAATACTCAAGTCAAGTACAATCTAGTACATCAAGTAATCAAGTACACATCTAGTTAGCTACTTTACACCTCTGAATGCCCAGTGATTGGTAGGGGGGAGCTGTGAATGAAAAGTGCTTTATAAATACATTTTATTTGATCTTTACCTCCCGTAGTGTTTCATTGTGCTCTGGTTTTATTCTATGTGTCCTGTGGAAGTATGTCTACAAAAACTATCTGCTGCCAGATGTTCGCTGCCGATGCAGTGTAGTGAGGCGCACCGTCCTGACGTCACTGTCCGGGGTTTCCTAGTGAAGTGAACCCTACGGCGTCATGGCGGAGGCCGGTTGTCGGAAGACCCTGGTTTGAAATGCCAGTTTTCTACAATTATAGTTGACAAACGAGGAACAAGACTTTGCTTGCATCTAGCTCGGGAAAGGGGATTTACTTGAGGGGGAGGAAAACCACCAGTGCACCGGTTCTGCTGAACGGAACCGTTCGGGGCTGCTCTCCCTAACTGGGAGAAAGCTAGCTAGCTAGCCTAAGGTAGCCTTAGCTATCGCAGCTGCTAGCTCGCTAGTTAAATAAAAGAAGAAAGGACCTCTGAAGTGGAAAGTCGGATTTAAACAACAATTATATTGGAGTTTGCCAGGTAACGTGAAATAACACCAGATAACATGCTGCGTAGACTAACTTATCCCTTAGTTCATTGAGGAAAGTAAGCTAATGTTGATGTGGTAAAAACCGCGAGAAGTGAGCGGCGAATGAAAACAAGATGGAAGAGGGTGAAGTTAGGTTAGCTAATTTGGTTTGTGGTTTTAATAATGAATACTAAATACATGTAGTACTCTCATGTGGACCACTACGTGCCCAGACATTTGCATCGTGAAATAGTCTCGATTGAATAACGCGGAATGTCGGCTATAGCTGGATAGAGAACATTCCAGAGGTGCTAAGATGAACTAGCGCAAAGTTTTGTCATTTTGTTAGCTTCCGTGCTAGCCTCGTGCTTCATAACGTTAGCTAGCTACTTTCCTTGGCAACGTTAGTAAACGATGGACTATCACCCCTAGCTCACTTCATGCTAACTGAACCAACAATAATGTAAAATAAAAACATGGCACGACATTTAACAGTTGCTCACATTGTTCTAACACATGTTGTAGAATAAAACGGATGCTTTAACTGTTTTACATGTTATGATTGTGTAACTCCGAGGATCATAATACTAGCACAACAGATAGCTAACACTGGTTGATTTAACATTGGGGACAGTTAGTATCCTGTAGCAATGAAGTGGTCATAAATTAGTATCCTGCTAGGGGTTATACGGTCATTGTATTATAAAATACTGGCTAGCGCGTTAGCGGTGTCTGCATATATTACGTCCCCCCCCGCCAACGGTTAATATTGGCGTCATTGGCTGATAGTAGCTAGTTAGCTTCATGCTAACCACTATCCACACTTAGCTCGGATGACACCTGTGTAGGAAGAAGTCCGATTACTACGAGGTTTTGTTTGGGCTTGGCTAAAGTTTAAGTGGTTATTTGGGGTTTAAGAGTGTCCACGGAGATTTGTGTGGATGTAAAACACGCTGCTTCTGTGCAGGCCTGGTAGGCCGCTGCGGGGAGACAGCTAAGTTCAGAGACTAACCGTCCCAACATCACCCATCTGTTCTGGGTTCAGATACCCAATAATAAAGAAGTGTTTTGGTGATCGACAGTTAAACCTCTCTAAGAACTCAACTGTAGGTCATTGATTACTTTTCACGATTTTCCTCATTAAAACATGTCTCGTGTGCAACTGTATTGACAGCTCCCAGCAGCACATTTCAGAATCAGAATTCCTTTATTCTTCCCATAGAGGGGAAATGTACATTGTTACAGCAGTATAGAGATGAACAATTGAAATATCACAACATTTTGGATAAGAAGAAGGCATTCCTATAGTATTTAAAATACAATAAAAATGTACAGATTAGTACACATTTATGCTATTACGTAAGCAGTATTTATAAGTGTAACAATGTAGAATGATGTGTGCTAGCGGGTTGATTGCAGTATTAAATAAACCTGAAATTATACATTTACATATACAGATTCTTGTTGGAATAAGTTAATTGGTTGATGCAGGGGCTAAAGTTGTTCAGGGATGGTGTACTGCAAACATTGTAAGCATTTTTACATGCAGTGTGTTATTTTTTTTAACAAGACGAAGGCACAGCCCTGGTATTTCCCTTCCCTATATGATGTCTTTATTTCTTATGGCATACAGGATACTGTATGTCACATTGTTGTAAGAGCCTGAGACTCATTTCCAACAGCTCACCTGTAGCTGTTGTGCATATGACCAATACATGTTTAAATGTTTTCCTGATTGACTTTCTAATGTTGTTAATATATTTCTTCCCCGACAGATTAACCACGTGGAGCATAGTAGTAAAGGTCGTCAGGCGGAAGTCTATACTTTGGGCTTCAACATGGCTGGACGCAGCGAGGAGGAAAGTGTAACCAACAGCGGTGCAGAATCAAGGTAATAACTCATCTTTCACTCGAGCACTTCGCAGTAGTTTTGATGATGGAATGACACCGCTAATGATATATGAATTCCTATGTATCTGAGCCTTATGTTTACACATCAGACGGGAGCAGAATGTCTGTGTCTGGGACGCTGCCATGTTTTGTTTGTTTACGTTGAAATGTGTCATTTGTGAAGTAACAGACTAAAGGTATAATGTCATACCACAGCTGTTCAGTGTTTCTGTGACTGTGTGTAAACAGTACAGAGCAGTGCTGCATTAAGGCAGACTTCTACTATGCTGAAAGGACGGCCGAATTGATCATCTTATGATCTTAAAGATTGCATCGTCAACTATGCTAAAAATGTCATCCATCTCAAATGTGCACATGCACATATATATCATTTATTAACACATTTCTGAACCAAAAGACACTAAGATGTGTTCTGGTAATGTAACGCCTCTGATATATTGGGAGACATAATTATAGTGATGGAAATATAAGCTTTTTACAAACATTCTAACCATTTCTAAACATGTTGTACACGACCCCCTTTATGTTTTAGTCAATCTTTGCACGTCAACTCTATCGTATTTTAAACCTTGTTTCATATTTTAAACCTCATGTAAGCCCATGAATTGACTATTTCTCGCAACATGCAAGAAGCTGTGTGTGTGTGTGTGTTGTATTCAACCCGTCACATTAGACGCTGTGCAAAGATAACATTTTATATCCGACATCAATATTTAATATGATGGCATTGTCTAAAGAAATAAGATGGTAGCATATTTTAGTGTCTTATTGGGTTTAATTATACACCCGGTCTGAATGGATGTTTATAATAATAATACATTGAGAACTATAATTTAGTTGTGCCAGCTATTATATTGTGGATTCAATGACTCTCATAGGCTGGTTGGATTTGTGGATGACTCATGCATTTATGTGTTTTATCATTTTCTTTTTTTTACACATTACAGTAATTCTGATGATGAATCGGGTTCTGGGTCGGGCTCCGCGTCAGGGTCCAGTTCCAGCTCCTCCAGCAGCAGCAGCCAATCAGGGAGCAGTGACTCAGGAAGTGGATCAGACTCTGGCAGCGGGTCAGATTCTGACACGAAGAAAACCAAGGAGAAGATCGAAGCGCCAAATAAGTCAAACATCGATGGAGCTGAGGTAAACGCACGAGAAAGACAGATGTTTTCCTTGTTGCCTCTCAATCTCGACATGAGTGGATGCCTGTGTGCAGATGTTTTGTCTAGGGATCTAACATCCGCATTGCCGATATTAACCCTATTTTCTATCAACAGCACATTGGGGATTAGGTGATATGCGGTGATGGCAATAACTAATATATATCAGTTTTACTCGGCCTATTATTAGAACGCTTGCTGAGGGCGATATACTGTAACGTTAAAGTATTTCACGCCGCAGTTTTCTCCACCCTTCTCCTATCTGGGGGGAACAGCAGGGCATGTTTCAGGATTTCCGCCACGTTTTGCACGGATTTAAGGGATCGGTTAATGAAATCCAATATTCAGACAGTTATTGCGACTTGTTATCACTTCCCTCGGATACATGTTTTGTAGCTGAAGTGGCTATTGGGTGTTCATTCTTCAGTGTCTGAGGCACAGACACAAACACGCATGTTGTGAAATTCCATTGTTCATGTTGGCTGTTTAGGTAAACTGACCGCTGTGGTTTTAGTTGCCTCCGCTCTAACTGCTTCGTGTGGGTGTGAGATGAACAGTGAAATAAAAAAATAATTTCCATGTAAAAAAAAAGTCACAGTTTGTTGTAAAACTGTTGAAATATAAGACGATGAAAAATACGCAACTAGTAGGGGTGTAGCGGTTCACAAACATTTCGGTTCGGTACGTACCTCGGTTTTTAGGTCTCGGTTAGTTTAAAAGAAAATAAATGTATTATTAAACTGTAAATAATCACTCAAATAAATACAAAATATAATATAAACATTAAGGTGCAGCATTTCGATGAACTGAAATAATCTGTACTGTACTAGCACCTAAGCAGCCAGCTTGACATTACGACTTGCTTGTCATTGTATTTTCATGTTTTTTAAAGAAAGATGAACTTGTCCACATTGCTTGCTGAAAGGGCAGATCTGCTGGCACTAGCAATGTCTCCTGCTGTGGAGAACACCCTCTCTAGGGACAGAGGCAGCAGATACAGCCAGGTAGCGCTTTGCTAACATGGCAACATAAGGATATGTGCCGTTTGTATTAGCTCTGGCTCGGTCTGAACTTTCTGCGAGCGGTGGAGGCTAAATGCTAGCGGGAGTTGGGTTTGCACTTCAGTCTTTTTTCTTTTGGTACCGGTGATATTCACGTTCGGGTGATGCCTTTTCAAATGAGTGTGCAAGTGTGATGTATTGCCAGCCGCGTAACCAATGTTAGTTGAACAATACCGACAAACAGCTTTGGTTCGGTCCACCTGTCTTTGTCCGTCATCCTTGTTCGTAACTGTGAAACCAAAATGTTCCCAAACCGGAGACTTCAATGATGCTGGAGGATTTAACTTTATCTGCGTTCGCCATTTCGACAGTTCCTCAAATTACTGACTACATTTGAACGCATCCCTCTGACCAGCTCTCATAGTATGCCTCTCCTCCAATGAAATGACTTGCTCGCTCTATGGCGCGTTGAACCCAATGTGAACAAATGACTCTGAATGCTGCGACGCAGCACCTGAGATTACTTCCAAAAAGTTGTTCACGTTCTCAATATTGTATGTTTAACGTTATATTCGTTCTGTACACACGTGTACAGTACCGAATAATTTCGGTACCGGTACGTATACCATTACATCCCTAGCAACTAGAAAGACTACAAATCCCAGAGTCCCGGTCCCGCATGCTGGCTCTTACGGAACCGACTAACGGCCCGTCCACACACAGGCATTCACTTGAATGGGGTGACGTAGAAGATTTTTAATCTTCACCGAACTGCATTGTGGGGAGCGGAGCATGGCTTTGCATCGTGAGCATCAAAAGTTGAGCAATGTTCAACTTTTGATGCTCCCGATGCTTTCGAAGCTGGCATCAGCCAATCAAATCCTGTTTATGCAAATCCCGCCAGTACAAGCGCTAGCCAATCAAACTGTGTGCAAGCTGGGAGAGCAAGACCGCAGTTCATTTCCTCATATTCCAAACGAGAAATTACGGTAGCAAATCACCCGGTTCTTTACGACCAGAACTATTACCGGGATACAAACCGGAGGAACCAGCATGGGGGAGAGGTGGCAGAGACAGTGGGGGAAACTGTTAGGGTTTCGCCTGTTTGGGGAGTTTTATATCCAGTTTACTTCGTTTTAACATTGCTATTGCTTTGTATGTCGGGGGCGGAGATTCATGTGATTGGTTGTTGGTCGCCTTGGGCGCGTGAAATCGCAAAGCTTCAGACACGCCCAGCATCAAGATTTTTCAAGATTTTTTTCATGCCTGTGTGGACGGGCCGTAACTCCCCTTGTGTGCACAGCTCTCAACGCGCCCAGACTTGTAGTGATTTTCTCCTCTTCTAATACTTTCCGCCTCGTTCTGAAAGAAAGGAGTGAAATGTTTCAACGTGACGGCCGTCTTGGTGTGTGGTGCGAGACGGGAGATGTAGTTCATTGAGCGGTTTCACACAAAAATGTGTTACTTCACAGTTTTACGACATTTTAATTTTTTTGACTTGCAAAATTATCTTTTAAATTGACAAACATTGATATGTTATATCATATCAACTGGCATTTCTTTATAAACTGTACCCTGTGTCCTTTTGTGTCCTTCTATCGGCCATTTCCTGTTGTTTGTCTTGTCTTACCCCGGCTGATACTTCACTAAATCCACTGTTTTAATTGTTCCCTATATTGCCCCTATGTGTCCTTGGGTGTTATGAAAGGCGCCCCCCCAAAATAAATGTATTATTTATTATGTGTAATTCGTGGCACAATTTAAATGGGATCGAAAGATCATCTTTCTCTCTCCATCGACTTCAATGCATACTGTTTCAGAAATAAGGTCCCATGGAGGAAGGGGAGGGACTTCGCCTCTATTTGCAAAACTCGAGAGCTACAATGGCTTGATGGGAACTAGTTGGACTCATTTCGAGTAAAAGCCTTTGAACTTGTTCACATGTCTTTCCTCTCCACTCATTGATTGCAGTTCTGGAAGTCCAACCCAAGTATCCTAGCAGTGCAAAGATCTGCTATGCTCAGGAAACAGCAGCTTCAGCAACAGCAGCAGCAGCAGCAGAGACAAAGCTCCTCTGGATCTGATGAGGTTTGTTTACGATCCCCCAAAGCAGATGTTCTGAGCCGTTTGATTGGGCGCTAAGAAGGTGCACTAAATGAATCGGCGCTCTCTGATTGTGCGACTGTCTGTCTCTTCTAGGACTCGTCAAGTAGCGATGGATCTGACTCATCAAGTGGATCCAAAAGGAGAAAGAATTCAGGCTCCTCTGGATCAGGCTCTGGGTCTGGGAGTGGTTCTGGATCAGACTCGTCCGCTGAGGAGAAGAGTGAAGAAACGGCGTCAGACTATGAGCCTAGTCACACAATCAAAAGCAGAAAGCCCCCGACCAAGTGAGTGCACAGTTGCCCTGTTTTAATAGGATGTCTATTTCCATCTTATAGTAGCCTCTCACCTCAGCTGGTAAGGACTACAAATAACAACTTTTCATGTCTCAGGACCAGAGGTGGGAAGTAGTGGAGTACACATACTTCGTTAGTGTACTTAAGTACATTGTTCTGGTATCAGTACTTTACTCCACTACTTATTTTCCTGATGATTTTTTACAGTTCTAACACAAATACCTGTACTTTCTACTTCTCACATGTTGAACACAAATACCTGTACTTTCTACTTCTCACATGTTGAACACAAATACCTGAACTTTCTACTTCTCACATGTTGAACTCAAATACCTGTACTTTCTACTTCTCACATGTTGAACACAAATACCTGTACTTTCTACTTCTCACATGTTGAACACAAATACCTGAACTTTCTACTTCTCACATGTTGAACTCAAATACCTGTACTTTCTACTTCTTACATGTTGAACTCAAATACCTGTACTTTCTACTTCTTACATGTTGAACACAAATACCTGTACTTTCTACTTCTTACATGTTGAACTCAAATACCTGTACTTTCTACTTCTTACATGTTGAACTCAAATACCTGTACTTTCTACTTCTTACATGTTGAACTCAAATACCTGTACTACTTCTTACATGTTGAACACAAATACCTGTACTACTTCTTACAGTACATTTCAAAGCCTCTTTACTTTGACTTGAGTAAAGAAGTTTAGTCAGTACTTCTACTTACACCAGAGTATTTTTAAACACGAGTGTCTGTACTTCTTGAGTAAAGGATGCGTGTACTTCTACCCTCAGGATGAATTATCGGAACGGGAAGAAAAGCACCAACCAGAAGAAGAAAAAGTCCACGAATCATTCTTCTTCTGATGAGGATGATGAGTACAAGAAGGCGGCCGCTGCGGGGCCCCGGCGGCAGGCCACGGTCAACGTCAGCTACAAGGAGGACGATGACATGAAGACCGACTCCGACGACCTGGTGGAAGTTCTCGGTGAAGACGTCCCGGCGCCTGAGGAAGACGAGTTTGAGACGTTGGAGAAAGTAATGGAGTCCAGGATAGGGAGGAAAAGAGGTAAGGAACACGCTGATTAATCTGTTTTTCTTGAACTGTTCCTTCAAGACTATGAGAGTAATTCAGTCATTTTAGCCGTTGCTATTTACTTACAGGTGTTGGGGTGTTATAAGTCTGCTTAAACATATTAGTTGTATTGTATTGTTGTAAGCTGCTTATTTATTTCTTATCGATGGAACGTTTCAATTACAGACTGGAAAATTGACCGCTTAGATCTTTGGTCTCACAAACCTTGAACTTCCTGTTAGGGATGCTCCGATCGGCAATTTTGGGGCCGATCGCCGGAATCAGTATCGGTCGAAGTGGGCGGGGCCTATGGGGATCTCCCATTTAAAGTGATGTTTAAAACTCAGTTGATGCTCATTCACTGGCGCTTCCACAAACAACAACCAACATAATTATTACATTCAAATGAAGTTCATTATTCAAGTTTACATTAACTTTGGAGAATAACAGTATCGTCTCACGCAGCTCACTGATCCAGTAACGAGTGACCCGACAGTAGGGCTGAACGATATATCGTGTCATGGCGATTACCGCGATATGCGCGATATTAACACCTCTTAATAACCTCTTAAGCACGGTGGACCCCCCACCCCAACTGTTTTTTTCGAGACTGTCTCAGGGCTTCTTGACATTTATGAAACTATTCATGTGTAGCACCAGATTAACGGGAAGAATCTCAGCGAACTGAAGATATGAACCGTTTTTACCAAAACAAAACACGGGTAATACCAAGCCTCTGAATTGGCACTAAGCAAAAAAAATGCTAACGCACTTTAGCACAGAATTCAAAATAAAGATACCCTTATTACTTATCAAAACTGCACATACAATATATCCGATTAAAGCTGAGACTCCACAGATTATCTAAGTATAGTATCATCACTGAACGATCCGATCTCGCGACAGGGGAAGCAAACACAGACATCACAACACGGAGCTTTTACGGGAGATCGTCTCACCGTAGCTGTCGATCTGATCAAAAGACGTGTTCAATGGCATTAATGGCAAGCGATAAAAACCGCGGCTGAATCGGTCGATCCATAGGTTGATAATGTATCTGTGGCTTTGAAGCAATTGTTTATTATCCATAATTCCATTTTTATGTAAAAATCGGAGCACAAAAGTTAGCTGCTAATGGTAGCCACCAGAGTGTATGCAGCTTCCGGTTTTGGCTACGCGTCTCACTCACTCCTTATTTGTTCATGTGTTGGTGTGTGTAAAGCGTCCCCATCGATTCCATTGGCTCTGACGGTTATAAAGACATTTCATTCGTCAAAATCGACCAATGGGGCCAGAGATATGGAAAATCCACCCAAATGGCCCCAGAAATGTTTTTTGTTTTGCTAAATCTGTCTAAAAAGGTCAAATATCACTTGTTTTGCATCAATCTTGATACAGGGTACTTATTATATGTTGTACTTTGGATTCCTAAAGCTTTTAGTCTACTAACCCATCATCCAAGGGTGGTTTTCACTATAAGTAAAAAAGAATTTTCGAATCCTTCATCCGGTTAAATATAGTTCAAAAAAACGCAATGTATATCGCAGCGGGGGGGGATTACAATGTCAGTTTTTTTCAATATCGCGCAGCCCTACCCGACAGTGAAGAATAAATACATTTATAACTAGTTTATTTTGTTCCAGAGGTAGATAAAATAGCCAAGTGTGTTAGGTCTAACTCTTAGTGTGTGTTGCTCCGCTCACCGGTCCGTCACAGCGGGATTTCTGCTTCACACACGTTGCACACCGCTATTTTACTGTCTTTTTCGGACACCTTAAAATACTGCCAGACCGGTGAAGCTGTTTTGCCGCGCACAGAGGAAAGTGTCGTGTATTTTACGTCGGCGGCCAATCGATCGGAGCATCCCTACTTCCTGTTTATATGTACCGTAAAAACTTGAGTTGCCGCTGCTTTTAATTGAACTGTTCACATCTTAAACGGCACTGTAACTTTTATCCATGTATTTTTTCTTTTAATGTTTATTTTAGTATCTTTTCTTTTTAATGACTGATTTGAAATGCCATTTTCTTAATGTCTTTCGTTTTTTGTAAAGCACTTTGAATTGCCTTGTGTTGAAAGGGCGCTATATAAATAAACGTGCCTTGCCTTGAGTTCTAAGGATGAATTTGACATTGTTTTAACTTTCCTAACAGCCACAGGAAGTGTCACCACCGTGTACGCCATCGAAGCCGACGGGGACCCTAATCTCAACTTCAATCCCAACAAAGAGGCTGGGGACATCCAGTATCTGATAAAGTGGAAGAACTGGGCGCATATCCACAACACCTGGGAGACAGAGGACACACTCAAGTTACAGAACGTCAAGGGCATGAAGAAACTGGACAACTTCAAGAAGAAGGATACGGAGAAAAAGAGATGGTGAGAGCGTGTTCAAAACCCTTAGATGCATACGTGGGTCTTTTTCGACCCGGTGAGCTGGTTTTCTTGAAGTATCTTTGTAATTACATTTTTTTTATCATTTCATATTCCAGCTATTCCTCAAAAAACATGTTTTGGATATCATGCCATTCAAATGTTACATTTACATTTGATACATATTAAGAAATTGTAGTTTTTGTATTTCTACCCCAAGCTTCCATAAGTGGGTCAAAAATGACCCGCATGCATTTTCTATCCTATGGGAACTTTTGATTCTTATCACCTGTTGCTGTCAGGAATACATTCACTGTAGGACACACATACGACATCACAAGTGACACCTCTCAGGAAGATTATTTTACACAGCAAGATCTGATACCTGTCAGTATAATAATAATACATTATATTTTGATAGGGCTTTTCAAGGACTCAAAGTTGCTTTCCAATATAAGGGAAGGTTAGGGTGGGGGGTTTAGGACTATCAAACTTGATGGCATGGATTGATGGGGGGTGGCATGGATTGATGGGGGGTGGGCTATGAGTAGACAAGAGAAGAGATGAGTTTTGAAAAGGGACTGGAACACTGTGAGGGGCTCAGAATAGCGAAGATCTTTGCGTCGATATGTTCAAAACGTTTTTTTCAAAATGTAAAAAAAAATCGAAAATGATAGATTGTGAAAAATTAAATTTAAGAGTTTTCTAGTGTGAACCAAAATATAATACTAAATATTATACGAGTGATTTTTCTTAACCAAAATGACATAAAAACACATTATTCTAATACGGGTCCTTTTTGACCCACTTATGGAAGCGTGTAGTCACTCGTGCATCGAAGGGTAAACCAGTTTAATGCTGAGATTATTACACACTGTGTTACAGACCGACAGTTTTTCTTCTGGCCACTGAGCTGCAGGAAAGACTGCTTTGGCATTTATGATGACGATCACATGACAGACAAAGAAACGGTCTCACTGACCGGCTTTCCTCCCCTTTGGTTCATACAACCTTACCCGTGCAAAAACCCGTACCCAAACATATCCATTTCTATCCTTATGCATACATATGACCTGCACACATATGACCTGCATACATAGGACCTGCACACATAGGACCTGCACACATAGGACCTGCACACATAGGACCTGCACACATATGACCTGCACACATAGGACCTGCACACATAGGACCTGCACACATAGGACCTGCACACATAGGACCTGCACACATAGGACCTGCACACATATGACCTGCACACATATGACCTGCACACATATGACCTGCATACATAGGACCTGCACACATAGGACCTGCACACATAGGACCTGCACACATATGACCTGCACACATAGGACCTGCACACATAGGACCTGCACACATAGGACCTGCACACATAGGACCTGCACACATAGGACCTGCACACATAGGACCTGCACACATATGACCTGCACACATATGACCTGCACACATATGACCTGCACACATAGGACCTGCACACATAGGACCTGCACACATAGGACCTGCACACATAGGACCTGCACACATAGGACCTGCACACATAGGACCTGCACACATAGGACCTGCACACATAGGACCTGCACACATAGGACCTGCACACATAGGACCTCTGCAAATAAGACATTGAAAACCACAAGCTAAACGTTGTCCTATAGAACTGTTTTTTTATTTATTTGGACATATTTATTTAATTGAGACCATTTTGTTGGTACGAAACATAAACCTATGTTTTGATGCGTCGCTGTCACTTCCTTTCCCGGTCATTTGATAACAAGCATGCTCAATTTTTATGAATTGTATTTTGTTTGTTTTTAGATTAGAAATACAGGCTATTTCTTATTATCTAATGTTTTTTGTTTTCTCCTCAGGTTAAAAGCTGCATCACCGGAGGATGTAGAGTATTTCAATTGTCAGGAAGAATTAATGGACGACCTGCACTCTCAGTACCAGATTGTGGAGCGAATCATAGGTGAGCTTTCGACATCACTTGTTGTTTGTATTTAGTAGGGGTCGATATTCCGCATTTGACCGATTATCGGTATCGGCCTTTTTTTTAATCAAATTGCCGATAACACTTTGGCTCTGATGCGGCCGTTTCTCTGGCTGCAGTCACCACTCTGTGCACACGAGCAATGTCCCGCCCACAGCGCTATCTGATAGGCTATTACTGAAGATTTTCCGGGCGGGAGCCAGCCATAGAGGCGGGACCTTCTCAGATTACAGACAGGTGAACGCAGACACAGACTGAAGCAAGCAGCAGCGCTGAGCGGCAGAGCCACATGTGTTAAACCGAAGTTCAATAAACATCCCAATCCCCTATGCTGAAGTTGCAAAAACACCACGCTCTTATGATCCAATTCTATCAGCTTCCCAGTTACACAGGGACGCGGGAAGTCAGTCAGAGTTGGGGGTGCATGCAGCGGAGTAACTGTGGTGGGGGAGGGGAAGCCTTGCAGTTTTTCAGGTTGATATGTGAAGCTCATTAGCTAGCCAACATGTATCTAGCAAATGTTTAGCAAAATATTAGAAGTGACGCTACTAGACTAACGTTAGGTCTACTGTGATAGCCTCACTTTTAATAGTTTGCAAAACATTACGGGACCCCCTTGAAAGCGGGATGGTGCATCTCAAGGGGTTTATCCCAATGAATACAACATATATATTTATATTAGTGCTGTCAAAATTATCGCGTTAACGGCGGTAATTAATTTTTTTAAATTAATTGCGTTACAATATTTAACGCATGTGCAGAATGGCCCGCCCCATACGTGCCACCAGTGGCAGCGCCAGGGTATGGCTGGGGTAGGCTACACCCATACCAAGAAATGGCTTAGCCCCACCATGAACAATGATGTTAAAGTAAGCAAAATAAAGTCTGCCAACTCGCGCGGAGTAAATTGCACAGACAGCAGTTCGTAAGATTGATTTCAGTAGCCACGGTTTTGAAAACTTTTGTCACGTAGTGATCGTCTTCTCAATAGAACATCTTTGATAACGGCGTGGTGTTGTTGCAGGAAGTCCCGACGGAGAATACTCTTGCTGTAGTACAGGGCAGAGCCATATAATAGTAATAATATGGCTCTGGTACAGGGGTGCACATAACTGGTACGCAGGTTATGTGCGTAATCTGAAATGCGTACCTTCACTTGTGTCACAAAGCGCATTTGCGTACCGAGTACTTGTGAAGCTTTTCCAGAAGGCGGTTCGATCACCGGACGACAGAGTCGGTCTCCGTGTGCACAGACAGGCTGCTGTTAACGTCGGTCTGAACAACGGAACTGTGCCAAAACTACGCCAACCGGCTGCGGAGGGAGACTCCCCCCTTCACTGGAGAACTGCGCTAAAACAGCTGATCACAACGCTCACACTCTGTGGTCACGAAGTACTCCACTTCTTGTCTCTCTCTAACTCATTGCAGATGGCTGCACTAAATAATAATAATAATAATAATAGCTTTGATTTATATAGCGCCTTTCAAGGGACCCAAGGTCGCTTTACAAGTAATAGGGCAAAAACAAACATAACAAAACAAAAGTCAGACAGACAAAACAACAGATCGATTTAGGGGCCGAAAGCCTTGGCAAACAGATGGGACTTGAGGGCCCTTTTGAAGACGTCCAGTGTGGGGATGTTGCGAAAGAAAAGGGCACAGAGAGGAAACCAGTTTAGTTTATTAAACATAATATATGCTTAAATGCATTTCAAAGACGTTGTGTTGGAGTTTGTGTTATTCTACATTTTGACACCAGGATTTTCTGATTTTACTGCAAATGTATATCGGTTCCAAATATCGGTTATCGGTCTCCTTGATCACTAATAATCGGTATCGGCCTTGAAAAATCCATATCGGTCGATCCCTAGTATTTAGCACTTTCCTCTGAATACCTTTTAATGCTATTTGGATTCCTGCAACTTACCGGCTCTCTGACTTTCTGTGCTGCAGGACATTCCAACCAAAAGTCAGCGGCGGGTTACCCAGACTATCTGTGCAAGTGGCAGGGTTTGCCATATTCGGAGTGTAGCTGGGAGGACGGCGCTCTCATCGGCAGGAAGTTCCAGAAATGCATCGACAACTACATGAGCAGAAACCAGTCCAAGAACATTCCTTTCAGAGACTGCAAGGTAACGCGCCGGGACTTATGCAGGGGAAGCATGTTGTTAAGTAGATCACCAATGTTTATGTTGTTATTTAGAAAGTATGTCAGCTTCTCAGCTCGTTTTTGACCCGGTCTTTCAGACTATGTTAACAAAGACTGGAAAGCTGTGTAGTGTTGTACGTTGTCTTGAAGCTCATTCATTAAAGTGTGAAAGCTAGCATCTTCCGGTTGGTTGCACTGGGGAAACAAGTGTCAAAAATATGTAGCAACACAAACACTTATTAAAATCCAGGGGGCTGAGCTAGTTTGTTGTACAACAGTCAAGAATTGTGTCAAGATATCGTTGTCCTGGGTTAAAAAAGAAGCGCTTGGAGCGTTATGTTGACACAGGGCCTAAGTCTAGCTCAATGTGATCTCTTCTGTGTCGGTTCAAGTGAACTGAACCCAGAGTTTGGACTTGAATATTCAACGGCTGCTCTTCTCTCCCGCAGGTGCTCAAACAGAGACCCAGGTTTCTGCCTATGAAGAAGCAGCCGACGTACATAGGAGGCGAAGGACTGGAGCTCCGAGACTACCAGTTGGACAGCTTGAATTGGATGGCCCACTCCTGGTGCAAGTATGTTTCATCCTTTTAATTCTCAACTTGTGTCGCGACTAGGGGTGCAACAACTAATCGATGACCAAATTAGAAATGTACATGCATAAAAAGCTTCATAACACACAAGGGGACGGGTAATAACGGGAAAAGCATGACATGTCATCTTTAAAGTTTCAGCTGTTCTGTTTATAGTTCTGTCATCAGATTATTTAATACGATTTGTTAAAACATTGTTTCTTTTGGTGTGAAATATTATTTATTTTATTTAAATATAAAGCAATGTTAGTTAATTTAATAATATATGTATTTTTGAATCAAGTATTCATCTTTATTGTCTTCATTGCTAGTTTCCACATGCCTAAAACAACTTCAAGCTAAATCTAAAAGTTGATGGCTAAATAAGAGCGTTTGAGAAATTGTGCGAGGCATAATAGTCGATTAATCGTTTCATTAATCGATTCATTAATCGATAGATTACCGTACTTTTCGGACTATAAAGCGCACCTGCATACAGTATGAGCCGCAGCAGCTAAACTGTCCGTCTGTCTTGCTCTCGTTCTGTCTCTCGGTTCCACTTTTACTTTGGCGCGCTACCTGTCTCACTCTTTTCCGGCCTCCAGCTTTTCCTGCTGGAGCCCGCCGCTTAGAGGTGGCGGGCGCGGACCGGTCCTAGAGCCCGTAGCGTTAAAGGTGGTTAATTTTACCTGTGAAATCCATAGATTTAGGAGGTTCCCCTAGTGGCCGTTAGCTGTACAAAAAAAATGGGGGGGGGAAAGTCGCGGCTTATAGTCCGAAAAGTACGGTAATCGATTATCAAATTAGTCGTTTGTTGCAGCCCTAGTCACGACCCATTCTGTAATCACGAGGATGCACCGAGCGAATAAAAAAACATCCCATGGAGATATGCCGTGTACCCGCCCTCAATCTAAGCTCTCTCATTGTCTTCATTCACAGAAGCCACAGTTGCATTCTTGCGGATGAGATGGGTTTAGGGAAGACCATCCAGACAATCTCCTTCCTCAACTACCTGTTCAACGATCACCAGCTCTACGGACCCTTCCTGTTGGTCGTGCCTCTCTCTACGCTCACCTGCTGGCAGAGGGAAATCCAGCTTTGGGCCCCTCTGATGAACTTTGTCGTCTACCTGGGAGACATCAGCAGCAGGAACATGGTATGGTGGTACACACTTACGTCCACATTGTGGGGTGGTCTCACTGTAAACGGTTTATTAATGTCTTTAATTTCCTTTTCAACAGATCAGGACACACGAGTGGATGCATCCTCATAACAAGAGGCTAAAGTTTAACATCATTCTCACGACGTATGAGATTCTTCTCAAAGACAAGGTCAGTATCTATCTCGTTGTTTATCGCCCAAACGAACGACAGGGAAAAAGGTCATTTGGAATGCCCTGCGGTGTGTCCATGTTAACCTTGTGTCGTGTGTATTTCCAGTCATTTTTGGGCGCTGTCAGCTGGGCTTTCATTGGTGTGGATGAGGCGCATCGACTGAAGAACGACGACTCCCTCCTGTACAAGACCATGATGGATTTCAAGTCCAATCACAGGCTTCTGATCACAGGGACGCCGCTGCAGAACTCGCTGAAGGAGCTGTGGTCCCTGCTGCACTTCATCATGCCAGAGAAGTACGCTTTATTCATTATTAAGCTTAAATCTTGGATCATGATGATGATGGTTGTTGTACTGTACTATTCTCTGAGTGGCAGTAACTGTGCAACACGGGGTAATATCAATGGGAGGGTCTGCACTCTAAACATCTGATGTGTTTTTCGTCACTGCTCTGAATTCTTTTTTAAACTTATAAGATAATCTCCTTGTCCTTTTCATGCAGTTGCCATAATAAAACATCCAGTAACTGCTATTTCCCCTTTGTAATATCATTTGTTTTGAAAGACATTGCTTTGTTTGCTTTAATTCAGACACTTAGCTCCAGTGTAACAAATCAGATATTGCTGTGTGCACGACATTACGTTTTTTTTATAAGTCAATTTATTGAACATGTCAGAAACAAAAACATACAACAATAATATATATACATTCTTTTTTTTCTCACTCAAATTAATAATTATAACAAAGTAATACGAAAGAAAGGGAAAAAAACAACAATAATTCTCAGATAGTCTTTGTCATGTTCAACAGGGGCAAGAAGAAGCTTAAAAAACCTTTCTGGTCCTACCCCCTCTAGCATCTTATAAATAAAACATTAGGTCATCGTCATCAGCGACATGTTTGTCTTGTTAATTTGTTTACTTTTTGTTTACAAAACAATCAGAAATAAATTACTTTTACAATTACAAGAAATAACAACAAATGGGATTCTACAGGTCCTGTTCATAACCATTAATGATTTGGCTCCTAAATAATACTTTCGGTTTAGATAGACTTGTACAATATTTCAGTGCGTCGTTACAGTAAATCCACAGACATTTGTTCGTACGGGTGTTTTTTGAAAATGCAGTTTCCTCTCGACATGTGCATGCTTTCTCTCCGTGTGAAAAGTCCCTGGATATTATGAGGTACCGTACTTTTCGGACTATAAGCCGCGACTTTCCCCCCCACTTTTTATAGTCCGAAAAGTACGGTAATTGTTGATTTGCGGCTTTGAACATAATTTGAATAGTTTTATCGTCAACCAGGTCTTGTAGTTTTAGTTTGAGGAACAATTTATTTCTTGGTTCTCTGTACGTAGTTTTATGTATAACTCGTATGGCTCTTTTTTGCAGGATGAAGATAGGATGTGTATTTGCTTTATATGTGTTCCCCCAAACTTCCACACAATACATCATGTATGGAAGTATGAAGGAGCAGTACAGCATAAACAAAGAAGCTTGATTAATTAGGTATTTGGCTTTATTCAGAATTGCTATTGATTTGGATATTACTTAATTTATTGTTTATGATTTTCCCAATACTCTTTCTAATTGGACGCCATTTATAGTGAATTTCTTCTCTGTATTGGTCGATCGATTCCCAAATATTCTTAATTTGGTTTTGCTTGCGTTCAATGTTAATTTATTTTGGTCAAACCAGATCTTCATCCTGCTCAGTTCCTTCTCCATTGTAACCAATAGCTGAAAGTCAGAATATAGACGGGTGACTACAGAGCAAAGCACGCTGTGTCGGAGGCAAAGTAGCACATTTTAAATTACTTTATTTTATCAGCAATCGGATATAAAACATGTAAGAGCTACTACCAGGACAATTGATTTGAACTGTATGTTAAGTAGACTTCACATACAGACCGGTGTACTGCAGATAGCTATGACCACTCCTTTCTAAAGATCTTGAAACACGTAGTTTTAGCAATGCACCATGACTATCATATCGTGCAAATCGTCTTACAGTAAGTAGGTTGTGTAAGAGATGTGTACGGCACCTCTGATGTTTGTTGTATGTGTTGTTTCTCTAGGTTTCATGCATGGGAGATCTTTGAGGAGGCGCATGGTAAAGGCAGAGACTCGGGGTACGCCAGTCTGCACAAAGAGCTGGAACCGTTTCTCCTGCGAAGAGTCAAGAAGGACGTGGAGAAATCTCTTCCTGCCAAAGTGGAGCAGATCCTCAGAGTGGAGATGAGTGCTATCCAGAAACAGTATTACAAGTAAGAGCTGAACTCGACCCCTTCACAAGTAGATCGTTTCATTATGCACGTAAACTATAAGTGAGTTCAGGTTGGTATGTGCTGAATGTTAAGCAGTGAAACACTTGTGTCTGCTTCCTTTTGTCCATGTTGGTCTGACATGTAAAGGCTTTGTTCATAATGACAGAGCAGCCTTTCAAGTGTCCGGTGTTTATGTGCTGCTGTAGAAAATATGAAATATGAAAACAGTTAAAAGCTTGTTCGCGTGCAAGTCTCTTTCTGCACTGGTGAATGTATAAGAATCCTAACTGACTTTTTACATTATACTCAAAAACACTTGGAAGTGCCCTGCGTGACTTTTGAATCATAAATGCAATCTCCAGACGTAATTAGCTAATGTAATGCTATAAATGAACCACAGTACTGTTGCGTTGCTGCGCTATCATCACCGCTAAGCTAAAGGCGGCTAATGTTAGGCGTCATGGCGTTAGGTAGTCTCATTTAGCCGCTTGTTAGGAACCTGCTTTTTGAATGACACTTGGTGGATTCTGATATTCACCAGTGGGGTGTTAACTGACGTATTTTATGTTGTAGAACAAAATAAGAAAATCTCCTCCGCTTGTGTTAACCGCAGAAACCAATTGCCGCTTTCACACCAAGTACTTAGCCGGAACTTGTTCCTCCCGAACTCTTAAGTCCCTGGAACTGTCGCGTTCACACGGGAATAAGTCCAAGGTACTGGAGAAAGTAGTTGCCATTCAGATCCAGGAACATCTAACACAAAATAAACTCTTTGAAAAATTCCAGTCTGGTTTTCGCCAGGGCCACAGCACAGAAACTGCCTTAGTCAGTGTCACCAATGACCTGCTGATGACAGCTGACACCGGATCTCCATCTCTCCTCATCCTCCTGGATCTAACTGCAGCATTTGATACCGTCAACAAGGACATCTTACTCCACCGTCTTCACACTACAATTAGACTCTCTGTTCTGCCTTAAACTGTTTCACCTCCTATCTCACCAGGAGGACTGAGCATGTCACCTTGGGAGCGGCTAAATCAAGAACTCACTCTGTGACTTGCGGTGTCCCCCAAGGATCAGTCCTCGGCCCCACCCTTTTCACCATATACATATCCCCCCTTGATCGTGCCATCAGCCGGCATGGACTATCTTTCCATTGCTATGCTGATGACACACAGCTCTACATCAGAGCAAACCCAGCCCCCTATGCACCTCTGCCATCATCCACAATAACCACATGCCTGGAGGAGATAAAGGTGTGGATGAAGCACAACTTTCTGCAGCTAAACGGCACCAAGACTGAAGCCATTCTTATTGGCACTCCACATCAGGTCCGTTCATCCGCCATCACCAGTATCCCCTTCTCCGGTCAGCACATTCCACTCTCACCAACGGTTACCAATCTGGGAGTTAAAATGGATCCTCACCTGACCTTTGAGGCCCACATCAAGCAAATATGCAAGACCTCTTTCTACCACCTAAGAAATATTGCGAAACTCCGCCCCACACTCAGTCTGCCAGATGCTGAACCAGGCTGGACTACTGTAACGCACTTCTCATTGGGATTCCTAGCAAGAACATCCAGAAGCTGCAATACATCCAAAACACCGCTGCTAGGATCCTGATGAGAGTGCGGAAGTACGAACACATCACACCCATCCTCAAATCACTGCACTGGCTCCCGGTCTCACTCAGGATTGACTACAAAATCACCCTCTTCACTCATCAGTGCATATATGCAAATGCTCCCTCCTACATCAAGGAATTGCTCACCCCACAAACCTCCACGAGGAACCTACGTTCAGTAAAGGCAAACCTCCTCATCCCACCAAGGACAAAACTGAAGACCATGGGAGACCGAGCCTTCTGCTCCGCTGCTCCGAGACTGTGGAGTGCCCTCCCAAGCCAGCTGAGGACACACAGACTGTGGAGTGCCCTCCCAAGCCAGCTGAGGACACACAGACTGTGGAATGCCCTCCCAAGCCAGCTGAGGACACACAGACTGTGAAATGCCCTCCCAAGCCAGCTGAGGACACACAGACTGTGGAGGCTTTCAAAAAAGGCCTAAAAATGCATCTTTTTAGAATAGCCATTAAATAGATTTTTAAATCCCCCACATTATGCCATACCGGCATGAATGTCACGGCTTTTATTATGTTTTTAAAATATTTTTTTTATTGTTTGTGTTGTTTTGTTTCACCCTTTTTAATTTTTTATTTTGTAGCACTTTGAGTTTTGTTTAAATAAAATATATTAGTATAAGTCCTCAAGCCGCTGACGTCACTTCTTCTTCTTCTGCTTTGGGTTCACAAAACTTTTCGGAGTTTTACGCGCCGTGGTTTGCAATTCGCCCTGCCAATCAGGAATTGTTAGCGTGGCCGACACACCCACGAACCATTTCCTCCTCAGGAAAGTACTACCTCTCTAGCAGGGACTATCTGGGGGTGAAAAGGTTCACGCGAACTAGGGACTAGTTCCAGATCCTTTTTGGTGTGAAACCAAATCTCCCCCTTATCGGCCTAGTTCGGGGGGAAAAGTACTCCGGTGTGAAAGCGCCTTTAGACAGAAACTGGTAAAAGGATAAATCATATCTGGGCTTCAGGATTCATTCAGGTACAACTATGAGATTTCTACTTTATTTCATGTTACAGCGAGACATTTTCTACCCAATTTCCACCATAGTTTACTAATAAGTGTGTGTGTCTTGTGTTTGTGATCAGATGGATCCTCACCAGGAACTACAAGGCTCTGAGTAAAGGTAAAGGCAGCACGTCGGGCTTCCTGAACGTCATGATGGAGCTGAAGAAGTGTTGTAACCACTGTTACCTTATCAAGCCGCCCGAGGACAACGAGTTCCTCAACAGAGCCGAGGCATTACAGGTCGGTTCATTTGATCTAACCAGACTATGTTCTATAGGGATATGAGTTACTGCTTTTAAAGGGAACATAACATCCTAAATGATACTGAATGTGCAGCAGCATGTCCATTTAAAGTAATGGTGCCGTTCAACAATTCATAGGAAGCCTAAATATAAATGAACATCAAGACATGTATGTTTATGTATAATTGAAAAGTCCTGTCAATAGACTCATGCATAACACAGAAAATATGGGTATGAGTATGCAAATCTAAGCTGGAACTCCTAACACAAATAATTTCCCTCCGTTTCAGGCCTTCATGTGCTCTTCATATAAAAAGCCAGGATAAAAACGACTTGTAAACAAACCGGCTGGGGGGCGCTACATCTCTGCCGCATTTCCATTGCAGGGTTTCGCACGGCTTAGTACGGTATAGTTAGGCTTCGGTAGGCCAGGCTCACTTTATGCTGCCTTTCCATTACAGTTTAGTAGCTGGGGCAGTAACTATAGTAACGCAGTGTAGGCGGAGCCGTGACGTCATCTTCAATGCGAAACACGAAACCAACATCAGCCGTTAGCTGTTAGCCCTCAGCAGAGGTTGCGCTAGACTTTTTAGCTGCCCGCCATGTTGACGGGATCGCAACATTTCCGTCAAAATCCATTATTACCCATACTGTTAGCACCGTGTTATGCATGCCCACAGCACCTCGCGGGAACGCGCACAGCGATAAGCTGTCATTATATAATCAGATATAATTTCCTTTTGGCATGCATAACACGACATAATACCGGAGCCCCGCTGCGGGGAAACGTTGGCGCTGTTCGGAGTTTGTTCTAATCTGTCGAAATGACGGACGGCTTTCAGATTTTTCCGTCATTGTTAAAAAAAATCCGTCATAGGCGGAAACTATTCGGTTAACGCAACCTCTGGCCCTCAGAGCTCACAGCTCCTCATATCTGTTCAGAAACTAGACAGAAGTTAAACAAGTACAAACCACAGACTGCCTGTGTCATGGCTGTCAGAGAATATTTTAATTACATCTCTTTGTGTTTTAAGATTCTCAACATGTCTCCTGCAGGTAATTTCTCAGGAAGACACAGGCCAAATGTCTTCTGCCTTTCCTGTGGGAGGAAGGGTTAACTGCCCGATGCAGTTACGAGACAAACAGTCTTTGTTTGTCCATCTGTTATGATTTAGAGTAAAAGCCCCGCGCTTCTAAGCTCCGCCCCTTCTCAGAGACCAGGTCCGGGCGGTTCTTTCTTTGTGTGGGCAGAATTGATTTGGCAGCCTGCATTAACAGTGCGAGTTGCTTTGTTAATCCTCCGGCCGTATTAAACTCTCAATAAATCCCAGTGTTTGACATTCAGAACTCCTGCTCCTCCCGTGTCTCTCTGAGTCCTGATTTCCATTGCAACAGAAGTTTCCCTTACAATGGCGAATACAGTCGCTGGTTTATTTATGTCTGTAGGCCGTTGTTGTGAGTGTGGACGGTCGGAGCGTATATAACGTTAGCTTAACCGATCTTCATTCAGAAAACACGCATTTTAAAAGGTTTTTAACGCTGCAGTGGAAATGCGCCATTCGCGTGTTCAATTCCAGGAGCTTACCAAATCACTACAGTTGATTACATATTGACTTTCCTTAACTTTTCCCCCTCGTTCCCTCCCTCAGCAACTGATCCGCAGCAGTGGGAAGCTGGTGCTGCTGGACAAGCTGCTGGTGCGTCTGAAGGATCGAGGCCATCGAGTCCTGATCTTCTCCCAGATGGTTCGGATGCTGGATATCCTGGCTGAATACCTGAAGAGCCGACAGTTCCTCTTTCAGGTAGCTAACCCTAACTCTGTCATCAGCGTACATGCGCACACACAGAGAGAGTGTGTGTGTGTGTGTGTGTGTGTGTGTGTGTGTGTGTGTGTGTGTGTGTGTGTGTGTGTGAGATGCATAAGTCAGACATTTCTTTATTTGAAAAAAAAATAAACGCTTGTATAGCAAACACGAGATTAATACACAATGATAATATGAATTCCAAACTCTTAGAATAACATATAATAAAAACACAATTATATGTGTGTGTGGGCAGCACATTGGTTTATACACCTGCTTGACTCCTAAGCGATTTTCAAATGGATCTTGTAAACAAAAACACACGTTTGCAAAATGTTGACGTCATAAATGGTACGAATGTAGAGTTTCTCAAGTGAGCAGATGGGAAGTACGAGGGTTCGGGTTGCAATCCTAACAAAGTTACACAGAGCTCTCCCTGAATACCCTCCCAGCTAACTGAATGTGTACATTTGTGTAGCGGTTAGATGGCTCCATCAAAGGGGAGATGAGGAAGCAGGCGTTGGATCACTTCAATGCCGAGGGGTCAGAGGTAAGTTCTTCTCCCCGAGTACAGCAAGTGCTTTATCCGAATGAATCAGGACTGATGCAACCTCCATGTGTGTCCAGGATTTCTGCTTCTTGTTATCAACGCGTGCCGGTGGTCTGGGTATCAATCTGGCCTCGGCTGACACGGTCGTGATCTTTGACTCCGACTGGAACCCCCAGAACGACCTGCAGGCTCAGGCCCGAGCTCACAGGATCGGGCAGAAAAGACAGGTAAGAAACGGCTGCTTTCGCCCGTAATCCGTCCTTTTTAAATGTTTTTATTGTCCTGTAACATTAGGCCTGTAACGATGATTAATTTTGTTGGACGATACATGTTCCTGGAAGTTATTGCGATAAACAGTAATATTGTCGGCACCACTGACATAATGATAATAATATATCATAATAATTCAAGTACATCCTGTCAAACAGAACTTTTTATTGAACATTCAACATTGCAAATGAAATGTGAAATAATATTTAAATGATATATAATAAATCAATTAAATTATAACAATATTATTAAATCACACAAAACCAAAACAATAAATTAGATAGACTCAGGCTGGAAAACAGAGCTCTCTTGTGGCCAAAACACGCAATTGCATATGTGAAAATGCAGTAGTAAAAACATAAAGTAATCTGTGATTGCAAACTGTCGGGAAGGTGTGGGCTCTCCATCTCCAGCTGGGAAGCAGAATGGGGTGGTTGAGTTTCAGGTGCAGTTTAAGGTCGGTCGTATTGCTAGCTTTTGTTGCTACCTTTTTAAAACAAATGCGACACACCGGCTCATTCAAGTCCGTAGGTTCGCCTCGTTGATTTGGCTTGAATCCAAAATATTCCCACGCCGGAGATGGAGTTAGGTTTTGCAACCAATTCCGTTTAACTTCAAATTCATAATATCTGATAGCAGGACCCCTACCTCTATCAGATAAAATCAACAAAGTTTGTTGTTGTTTATTAATGTCATTAGCTGTGCTGTTTGTCTGAAAATAAGCATCTCTTAGCAAGGATTATAAATGATTCCTCTGATTAAAGTGGTATTTGTTTTGGGTCAAGGATAGAACGGTCATTCAGTCCCAGTCTGGCATTTAGGCTGGAGCCACACGAGAACGGTAACGCAAACAAACCAAAATCGTTATCAAAAAAGTCTTCCGTCCACACGCAACAGGCACCAGAAACGAGACCGCTGGAGACGCTGTAGTACATATGCCGGGCCTGTAAGCCACAAAATACACCAAAAGCAGCGAAGAAGACTTCCGAGCGTGGTTGCCATGGTTGCCTTCTGTTTATTCTCCGCGGTGGATTTAGCAGCAGAGGTCGGGAGAGGCAGGGCTCTTTTTCGCCGTCAGCAGCGGCTGATCTCTCTCTCCGGTCCGATTAGACTTCACTCGCGTTCATGTCCATATCGATCAGATCTAGCTAGTTCCAGCTAATGATATGACTGCCTGCGTGTCAAAGGACATCGAAACAATAAGCGACATTTTGACCGGAGACTTTTAGATTTCGGCTAACGGAAACTCTGCCGTGCGGGGTCTGCTGGAGGCACTGTCCTGGGAGATACCGGGACCTGGCTGGAAACACTCGGAAAACTGTTGTTGTTGTTGGCGAAACACATCAGCAATGACGGGGGTGAGAAGGATAGGTGGGGAGAGGCGGGGCTATTGCGTCATCAGGAAATGATCGTATAGGGCGTAGACACGGAGCCGTTTGGCCCCCCAGAGCGTTGCGTCTGCAGATCTACTCACCTTGGGAGCCGTTATCTGCGTTTCCCTGTCGGCCTCGTGTGGCTCCAGCCTTAGTAACACCTGGCTTTATTACTTGTTGATAGGCCTTTTTATCTCTGTGATTATTTTACATTGTAACATATAGCTACAGACATCAGTAGATGTGCTTTAATATATATTTAAATGAGCCTTTCTAGCACTAGTCACTCCATATTTCATTTCCTGCGCTGCCACAGTGTGTTTAAAGGCTATTCCCTCGATAAACACGTCATACTGTTGGCTTGCTGACCCACAGGTGAACATCTACCGCCTGGTGACAAAAAGCTCAGTCGAGGAGGAAATCATTGAGAGGGCGAAGAAGAAAATGGTGCTGGACCACCTTGTGATTCAGAGGATGGACACGACGGGGAAAACTGTCCTCCATACGGGATCCGCTCCCTCCAGGCAAGAAACAATCTGCTGTTGTCTTTTGACGTCCTTATTGTTGACAGACGAGCACCATGAAACCCCGGTGTTCACACACCGCTTCTACACTCGGCTGTCATCTAAATTGAGTGTGTTTTACTGCTTACAGTTCTGCACCGTTCAACAAGGAGGAGCTGTCCTCCATCCTGAAGTTCGGTGCTGAGGAGCTGTTCAAAGAGCCAGAAGGCGAGGAGCAGGAGCCTCAGGTAAATAATGATCAGATATGCTAATGGTTCGTACTTATACACAGCGCTTTATCCAGTCGGTTCGACCCCTCAAAGCGCTTTGCTGCTACAAGTCATTCACCCATTCATACAGAGCAGTGGCAAGTACTCTTGGAAGCTAACAATCACACACACACTCTCACTCACACACTGTTGGCCATCGGGAGCAATTTAGGATTAAGTATGTTGCCCATGGAAACGGCGACTTGTTGACTGAACAGGATGGGATCTATTTATTTATCCCAGGGGGAAGTTTGGTTTGGTGGCAATTTGTCCATATAGAATAAAAACAAATATTTAAATAAACTCAACACGTTAAGAACAAGTGAAAATGCGTGATAAAAATCAAAGAAAAATAGAATATTATGGTAAAAAAGTGCAATAAAAATACGATTTTTTTTTAAATTAAAAATAAGTTAAACTTAAAATGTGCAAATGTAAATAAATGTATGATATATATAACATCAGTTTATTTGTATAAATGTGTATATTATAAGACATTTATTATTATTTTATGAAGATATTCTTGCTCAATGGAACAGCTAAAGAGAGTTCTTGTTGCCGATGGTGACGTAAATACAGTGTATTTAAGCAATAGCTCACGTGGTATATGGTCATTATATCACAGCTAATGGGGCGTGGTTCGGCCCAACGCTTTTATAAAACGGTTACCAAGTGTAGCAATATGAAAGAAAAATACACACTCTAATTTAAATAGTTTTTATTAGTAAATAATGATGTTCAAAATAAAATAGTCCCTCCGTTGCCTTCTGCACGAAACATAGTGCGAGGTGGTTGCTATGCAACAGCACTAACAGCTAGCGAACATATTAGACAGAGAGCGTTGATCCATTATTTGGCTATTTATTTACATTCATGTGTATGTTGCCGTTTATTGTGCACCCACTGAAAACCTGTCCAGCATCAGAAGCATGGCTTACGTGGTTACTTGTTGAGGTTGTTCTAGGCTGTTGCTCGGCGTGGCGAGAATATTGCTCCACTTTCTCCGGTCCCCGAGATTCGGCTTCCCGTAGCTCTGGAGAGAGCTTTCGCACCTGTGGCCACTAACGGTCAATTTCTCTGCTTTGTTTCAAGACCCGCATCAGAACGCTTTGGCGGTGGGTAACTACAATTCTACCCGTGATATACGCTCATTATATCACGGCTAAGAACCAATCAGATCGCTTGATTTGTCCGTTTTATAATGAATTATATATGTACTTTTCTCCAGTAAATATATTACTAGCATGTCATCGCCTCTTCTGCTCTTTAGGAAATGGACATTGACGAGATCCTGAAAAGAGCCGAGACCAGGGATAACGACCCCGGACCCTCCACGGTGGCAGAGGAGCTGCTGTCTCAGTTCAAGGTACAAACACATCGTTCATTTCTTTTATACAAAGTGGTTGTACAATATATTTAAAAATGGGGATTCTCTGTTCTTCAGTACTGTGACATTGACCGTTGTTTCTGACCTGACCTGCGCAGGTGGCCAACTTCTCCATGATGGATGAAGAGGATTTAGACTTGGACTCTGAGCGCAGTCAGAGGAGTTGGGACGACATCATTCCCGAGGAGCAGAGGAGGAGGATGGAGGAGGAGGAGAGGCAGAAGGAGCTGGAGGAAATCTACCTGCTGCCCCGCATGAGGAATTGTGCCAAACAGGTACACAAGGAACCCCAAATATAATAAGGCTTCGCGATTTAGATCTTTCTCGTGATCATGCTTATGTTTCTACCCCTTGGTGTTAAATAGAGCGGTGCAGTGATGACGTATTTTCGTAGGCAGACCCGGAAGTAAGCGGCTCGTTCCCTCGACAAAAAGCAACGGGATTTCTCCATAGGATTTTGGAATATTGTAAAAAATAAGATTTGTGGAAAACCAACCTGTTTGATAAATGCACGTTTTGTTCTCCACACGTCTACCCTACTTTTATAATGTTTGAATCATAAATCTAATCGATTATGACCCCTGCACCACTCTATACAAACTATGTGCAATATATATATATATATCGTTAATAACAATATATATACCTGGCTGCTATATCTTCAGAACTGTTACATGATGGGTTTTCTTTTCTTAATGCATGCTTCTTATTTAACTTAAAGGTGGGGTAGGTAATTTTGAGAAAACGGCTCGAGATCGCTAGAATTTGAAAATACACGACCGGAGAAAATCTGCCACTTCCTCACAGAGCCCCTCCTCCAACACACACGGACGCGCACATGACCAATGAGGGCACGAGATAAGTTTGTGCCCCATATGGAAGGCTGACAGGCAGGTAGGCCATCCAGTTACTTTAGCCGGGCCGAAGCAGATGATTGGTCGTGCTTTTTCACAGCGCCACGGCTTCCACAGATGACGTTTTTTATGGATTTGTTGTCAAAGCACTTCAGATATTCATTGCTATCGGGATGTTAAGAGCATTCCTTGGAATATAACAAAAAGTAGATCTCGAGCCGGTTTCTCAAACTTACCGACCCCGCCTTTAATCTGTCGGTTTGCTATCCTGGCTCCAAGATGGTGGAATGAGCTCCCCATTGACATCAGGACAGCAAAACTCACACACCTTCCGGCGCAGACTGAAAACTCATCTCCTTCGACTCCACTTCGAGCGATAGAACTATTAACAAAGCACTTATATACTAATAAAGGACTGGCTTATCTAAAGCCAGATGAGTAGCACTTGAAATGTTTTGTCTCTATGAAGCCTGATGTACTTTATGATTCTGTTTTCTTCAAGTTTGTATCTTGTTGGTCGAATGTACTTATTGTAAGTCGCTTTGGATAAAAGCGTCAGCTAAATGCAATGTCTTTGGTTCTTTTCTGCTGTAACAAATGTACATGTCCCCTCTGTGTATTCTGATTCTGAAATGTCCCTAGATTCTTCCATGTCCATTCGGTTATTATCTTTGTACCAATTCCTTGTCGTTTGTTTAATTCCCTCTAACAGTCGAACTTTAGCGCCAGTTCGGGGCGGCAGAGCAGGAACCGACGGTACTCGGGCTCCGAAAGCGACTCCCCGTCGGACCGGAAGAGGCCAAAGAAGAGGGGGCGGCCTCGGACTATTCCACGAGAAAACATCAAGGGCTTCAGTGACGCTGAGATCCGGAGGTTTGATCTTTTGATTTATTTCCTACGTGTTAAACAATAATACAAAAAAAAGAATGAAATGAAAATGAGAATTATGATACTGTACAAACTCAAGCAGTATCAAATTGATAAACAAAAATATTATTGACTTATAAATGATATGTAGCGGCAAATGAGACGAAAACAAATAGAGTGCCACAGTGTCCTAAAACCCGGACGTAAGTTAGCATTTTACCACTTCCGGTTCCCTCGACAAAAGTAGCTGGAAATAATAGAAATAATAACAATGGCAAAACAAGCATTTTGGCTCCTACATTATGTATAAACGAATGATCTACTTAATTACACATCCGAAAAGAGGTGGGATGAACTTTACACTTATTTAATCCCACCCCTTCTCCCAAAAACTAAATTACTAACATGTATATTAGCAACCTCTCTCTGGCTTTTTATCTTCTCCTCCAGATATTCCTTGTAACACCTCTGTGGTCTGCTTACAGGTTCGTCAAGAGTTACAAGAAATTCGGAGGACCGCTGGAAAGGTGAGCTAAATAAGATTTCTTTAAAATGGTTCTCAACGTTAATTAGCCGTCTCCTAAACATGTGTCTCGGTCACTCAGGTTGGACGCTATCGCTCGTGATGCTGAACTCGTGGATAAGTCCGAAAGCGACCTGAAGCGGTTGGCAGAGACGGTTCACAACGGCTGTGTGAGAACTCTGAGAGAAAACCCCTCTGGCCCAGAGAAGAGTTCAGGTAACCGGACTTATTCGGGATCTCGTCTGCCCACATTTTGATCTGTTAGTGATGAGCATTATGTAGGGCTGTGCATCTTCACTGGTCTCACGATTACGATTATCCTGTCAACGATTCGATTTGACAACAGGAGTATTTACAACAGCATTATAAAAACAAAAATATTGCATGTGGGTGTACGCTTACATTCTCTGTCTTCCTGTTCCATAAATCCCATGAATGTATGAGATTAAGTTGGCTTCATATCTCAATCAGTGATTAAGTGAATAATAACGTTTCTATCGGGTCACTATCAGCCTGTCACTCATTATTTTCAGGAGGGGGCGGGGCTTAGAGGAACAGAGGAGACGGTGAGCGGAAGCTTTCCTCCTGCCTTCAGAAACGTTACACCCGTATATATCGTCTGAAAATAGCAAGAGGACGTTCATACTCTGCAATCCAAGACTTGATTAAATCCACCAAAAAGCTGACATGACGACAACGAGTGTTTTTTAAAAACATAAATCGATGTGTGTCTGAGCCGCAGCGACGCGGACTGATTCAGAGCGGGTCCTTCTGCTGTTGGTTCTGGACTGGTGCTCTTGTGTTGGTGGATGAAGCTCCGTGTGTGGAGTGGCTGTTATTCAGTTTAGCCGATCTAAAGAAATGTCAGCTAATTATGGAAAATGTAAGCAAACTCAAACACCCTAATATTTCCTGTTAACCTTGATATAGAACAGAGTAGGGCTGCTCAATTAATCGCATTTTAATTAGGATTATGGCAACGATTACGAAAACAACGTAATCGAAATAAAACGATTTTTTTTATTATTAACTATAAATAAAGTTCAGGGTAATTAACTGTTAAAAACATAATGTTTGCATTTTTTTCTGTTTTCAAAGTCAATGAATAATCGCAATTACAATTATTGACCCAAATAATCGAGATTATGCCATAATCGAGCAGCCCTAAAACAGTCACACAAAATAACCTGCAATGTTTTTGGCCTTTTCAAGTTGACTCGATTAACGATTTGGAGAAGTGCTTTCCCCATACTACCGTACTTTTCGGACTGTAAGCCGCGACTTTTTCCCCCATTTTTTTGTACCGCTAACGGCCACTAGGGAACCTCCTAAATCTATGGATTTTACAGGTAAAATTAACCACCTTTAACGCTACGGGCTCTATGACCGGTCCGCGCCCGCCACCTTTTAAGCGGCGGGCTCCAGCAGGAAAAGCTGGAGGCCGGAAAAGAGTGAGACAGGTCTCGCGCCAAAGTGAAAGTGGAACCGAGAGACAGAACGAGAGCAAGACAGACGGACAGTTTAGCTGCTGCGGCTCATATGCAGGCGCGCTTTATAGTCCGAAAAGTACGGTACTTTGCTTTTAGCTTCATCCATTTTATCGTCATCTAATCACATTACAGGGTTTCAATTTGCCGTCTTTCACAGGATTGAATGAAACTAAATGTTGTTTTCCACTTGTTTGATGACAGGAGGCAGGAGAGGGAAGGTAAAGGGCCCGACATTCAGGATCTCTGGAGTCCAGGTGAATGCAAAACTCGTCATCTCGCATGAGGAAGAGCTCGCTCCGCTTCATAAGGCCATTCCTGATGACCCTGAGGAGAGGAAGAAGTAAGTGAACACACCATGATATCTCTCGCAGCCTTTTTGATTGGTCTGTGTAATGTACGATAAGTTCATGGCTCACATATTTGTTCCGTTTGTATAGGTATATGATTCCATGCCATTCGAAGGCAGCACACTTTGACATTGATTGGGGGAAGGAGGACGACTCCAGTCTCCTGATAGGAATCTACGAGTACGGTTACGGCAGCTGGGAGATGATTAAGATGGATCCGGACCTGAACCTCACACACAAGGTGAGCTCAGGCATCATATATGTCCAATCTGTCTTGTTTTTGTTCTCGTTATTTCATATTTGTACTCTAATAATCCCATGTTTATCTGGGACGTCAACTTGTCAATCTCAAAGTGTGTGTGTGTGTGTTCCTGAAAGTGTGTGTGTGTGTGTGTGTTTGTGTGTGTGGCTATTCCTGAAAGTGTGTTCTGTGTCCCTGCGTTCAGCTCCTACCTGACGACCCTGACAAGAAGCCACAAGCAAAGCAGCTGCAGACCAGAGCAGACTACCTCATCAAATTGCTCAGCAAGGACCTGGCCAAGAAAGAAGCACAGAAGCAAGCTGGGACAGTAAGTCCTCCTCTGTTCTTCTGATGGTTACTCATGTCCTTTTTTACATGCATATAACAAACATGGTTTAATTGAATGAATGGAAATGTAATGCTATTAAATATCCTTGAATTATAAACTGAAGGGTAATACTGGATTATAACGGACAATAGCAGTCAAACACAACCACTGAATGTTGGAACTACAAATCTCCTCATTAGGCGCTTTCACACCGGAGTACTTTTCCCATTTAGTTCCGATAGTTCCTGGGATTTTGCGTTCACACCAAAAAGAGAACTTAGTTCATGAGAACTTTCCCCCCTTTTCAGTGCCTGCTAGAGAGGTGGTGGTTTCCCGGGGAGACAAAAGTTCCATTTTCTGATTGGCTGGGCGAATTGCAAACCACGCCCCGTAACACTCGGAAAAGTTTTTTGAAGCCGCCATTGTATTTGCTGGCATTAGCATTATTAGCATTAGCATTATTAGCATTAGCATTAGCCCCGCGCAGAAACGGAGAGAGACCAACTTATGGCAACACAAAAGAAAACATGGGAGCGGTGGAGATGAGGAGGTGTCGGCGTTCTGGCGATTTACTCGGAAGGCTTCAGTAGAAGCTGCTGGGAGTCCCAGCAGCTTCTACTGAAGCCTTCCCCAACTCCGAGGACTTCGGGCGGCAGTATACGCCGTGAAGTTGTTTGCGACCTGCCAGTAAACCCAAATCAGAAGAAGAAGAAGTGACGTCAGCGGCTTCATTTGCATAATCCTCCCTCGGGGACTTATTCCGTTGTGAACGCGATTTACTCTTTAGTTCCATGGGGGAACGAAGTGCTGGCACTAAGTACGGCAAAGTACTTGGTGTGAAAGCGGCTAATGGCACACACGGTACTTAGGTACTTTGGTACTTTATTGATCCCAAACTGGCAATTTATTTTGTCACAGCAGCAGTGATGTCAAGCATTACAGTTACAAATATTTAAAAGATTCAATAAGACATCTGCTAAATTGTTAGTCGAAACATCTGTATCTGCTGATTTATTTGACATCGTCTCATCCCTTATTGAAATGTATTTCTACTCTAATTCTCCACGCTCCTTTGTGTCGTTTAGGCCAATTCACGGAAGAGGAAACCGAGAAATAAGAAGAGCAAGACCCAGAAGCCAATTAAGACCGAAGAGGTGCTGAAGAGCATGTCCTCGGACCCCCCATCGGACAAGAGGTCGGACGACGAGGACGAGATCGAGGAGGAAAAGGTATTTAGTAGGGATGGGAATTTGAAAGCCGATATATATTCGAATATTCGACCCCCAAAAAAAACGGTTAACCGAATTTACATATACAAAAAAAGTTATATATATAATAAATACATATATTTAAAATGGCACTGTCGTATACATTTAATTAATCCATTTGATAATGTCCGGCAGTGGCTCAGTCAGTGACGGCTTCGACTGAGCTGTAGGGTCGCCGGTTCATGTCCCCGAACAGATCTAAAATATGGAGTGTGGACTGCTGCTTGGAGAGGTCCCAGTTCACTTCCTGCCCTGCCGTGGTGCCCTTGAGCAAGGCACCGGACAGCCCACTCCCCCCTCACTGCCATTGCGCTGTACAATAGCTGCCCACTAGCTGCCCACTAGTGGCTCCTAGTACTGGACTCCTGATACTAGGATGGGTTAAAAGCAGAGTACAAATGTCACTGTGTGCGCTGCATGTGTGACCATTTAAAGAGGGGTTTCATCCCATAAAAAAATAATATTCATAACTCATATTCGAATATTCGATTTATCTTTCCAATCCCTAGTATTTAGAGACATCTCGCACTGCTCGCTGCAGCATGAAATAACTGGGTGTTTCTCAATGTCGAGGAAGGCTGCTCCAGAGCCGCTATTTCATGGCTGCTCCGTCATCGAGCGCCGAAGGACTGTTCCAATGTCCAGGATGCTTGGAATTCTATCGAGGCCGGCGTCCTTCGTTGCGGGAAATTTCGAGGCTGCAAATCAAGCCCCCAGGAAGTGCACCGGACTCTGAGGAAAATATTCGCTGTGGCCAAACAGCGGTACTACAACTTCCGTATCAGTCACTGGGCCCGGAAATACTTTTCTCCGTTGACTAACATCGGGAATGAGACGTCTGTAAATCGTTGGATACTTTTTTTTAAACTAAATAAACTACCCAGTATGAACGTTTGTAAAGCCCTTATTAAAAACATTCGTTCCTCAAGTTGTAAAAATGTGCTAATAACGTTATTCTGAGAGTTATTTTCCTCGGCATTTTGAACGCGCATCAAACCCATGGGACCGCGCCGCCCGGCACGTTCAGGTTACGTGTTCAGTACTACATGAGTTTTACCTTTACCCATGGATGCACAATAACAACGGATTATATGAATACTTTCGTGACGTTTCGCTCTCTCAGAAGTTGGGCCATTTTGTCTTCATGCTCCAATGAGCAACTCTCATAGAAATGAGCGAGGCCCCGCCTCCCACGCTGTATCCAGTTCTTATTATACATCCATGGTCCTACCAAGAAAGCGTCCTCGACATTGAGAAACACCCACTGCTTCCATGTTTAACACTTTCAACCCCCTTCAGGAGGTGACACCGGTGAAAGCTCCGAGCAGACGCGGCCGAGCAGACCGGGTGGTGCCGAAGGAGGACGAGGACGAGGAGGATGAAGACGAGGATGAAGACGAGGAGCCTGAGCAGGAGGAAGTATCGTCGTCGGGGGAAATGGAGATCAAAAAAGAAAGCAAAAAGGAGAAGAAGGACGACAGTTGGGACATTAAAGAAACAAAGGAGCCAAAGGAGAAAAAGGAGACGAAGCCTCTGGAGGCGGTGTACAAAGAGGACAACCTGGACAAGGTGAAAAAATAGTTTGTGATACTTTCCGTTACTATATTTGACCCGTTTATTAAATCAAGATGAAGGCTTTGAGTTCAATGTTTTGTTTGGGAATTAACTCTCCAATCCCTCCTCACCAGAACGAGGTGAAGACTAAGAAACCCGGTGATGTGCCGGTCCATATAACAGCCGGGGGAGAAACCGTGCCGGTGTCTGAGGAGTCTGAGGAGCTGGACCAGAGGACCTTCAGTGTGGTGAGGAACACGTTTAGTTAAAAAACAAAACAAAGCCTGGTGTTTGGAGTTTGTTTGAGAGTTTATTTGGTGGCATTGCACACCCTGCAGGAGCCACGTGTCACTGCAAGCTAGCGTAGATGTCACTCCCAATACAGATAAGGGGGTCCGCGGGGTCTTAAAAAGTATTAAAAGTTGATAAATCAATTTAGCGAAAATGAAGGCTATTAAAAAGTATTAAACGGCATTTTCCAAGGTATTACATTTTGTAGCTTGTTTTCAATAAGTATATAAATGGTCCAGAGAGGTTGTGTTCTACAGTCTGCCTGAATGTAGTCATGGCGTAGGTGTGTAGTGTGTTCTGTGTAGTTTATTGATGTCATCCCGTTGGATTTGACGTCATCTGAACAGGACATCACGCGCTCACTGCTTGATAGCGCGCGAAGGTCCATTTACGCCGGTTGCTAAGCAACATCGTTATGGGGAAATGCAAGTCTGCGTCCAAATGGTTGGAAGATGAGGAGGAAGGACAATCAATACTGTGTATAGTCGATGTGAGGTGAAGTGTCGCCAAGGTAACCGGTTAGAACTCCAAGTGGAGATGAGGTCTTAAAATGTATGGAAAGGGTCTTAAAGAAGGTCTTACTTTGACTTCAGGATTCCTGCAGATACCCTGGTGCTATTAAACATACAAAGGCTGAGTGAATTGCAAGTACTTCACAACTGCTTTATACTGTGGTCCAGAGTCAAAGCTAATCATTTGTCCTACGAGTTGGAGCTGGAGTCGTACCCCGCTAGTTTTCCACCATCTTTAAGCCTCTTTGCTACCGGCGTCTGCTACTTGAAAGTCACTCGCTTTCCGACCCTTTGGTTCTTGAGTTCGACCAGTTTAGAGTAGATTAGAAGCATTTATTGTCATTTATACAAGTACAGTGAGAAGAGTAAAGCTACTCCTTTTTAAGGTGCCGTCAACACATTCAGAATAGACAACAAAGACATTCATACATACATAAAATAATAACAAATAAAGTGTTAATCCAATGACTATAGTTAATATGTGACCCGCTCTATCGAAATCAGTCGGAAGTCGCACCGGCTCGTTTCAAAATAAAAGTGGATTTGCGTTTTTCGTTTGATTTGAAATAAACAAAGTCTTGGCTTTCAGAATATGAAACTTTTATTTCCAAAATCACACGATAAATACATTTTTGAAGCTTGTAAAGGGACGAAGACAGCTCTCACTCGCACTCTGCTGTTCCGCAGCGCCGCCCCCCTCCCTCCCGCTGACATTATGAATGTACGCGTATAGTGATCATAGATAACACGGCAGGGTCCGTTCCAGTTTGTATTCATCTGATTTCAAATAAACAAAGTCTTGGCTTTCAGAATATTAAACTTGTTTCGGCAAATTCAGATGATAAATACAACGTTGAAGCTTCGGCATAATTACAAGCGGAAAACGGAGTAACGTGGCGTCACAGCAGGCACAACAACAGCCGGTGTTTCTCGTGAGGGTTTTCCCCGGGAGACAAACACAATACACACAAATGCAAAAATACACACCACACACACACACACACACTCGCCAGCTTCCCCCAGACCACTAATCCAAACGAAAATATTTTCCCTCCGTAGTATTTTGATCATTTGCTAATAACCAATCAGATCAATGACAAAATGATGACTCGGTGACAGTCGTTATATAATGCGACATATGTTGCTTAATATTTGGAGGACAAAAACAATCCTGATATCATTAGAAAGCTAGGAATCTCCTCTTTCCAACAGTGTGTACAACTCAACCTGTGTCTTCGGGTCAATGCGACTGATTTCGATAGAGCCGGTCACATATGTATGTTGTTGGGGAATCATTCACCCTGCATGTCCTCCTCCTTCACCCCTGACGCAGCTGACCAACCTTGAGCAGCCGCCATCTCCCGTGAGGAGGGGCTGCCATAGCAAGTTGTTGATGTTGCCAGTTTGTGACCGGGCAACTCTCGGTCAGAGATAGTTATTGTTGTGGGACACCTGGAACACATCCTTCTCGGGGTGTAGATGACCTCGAGTCATGAGCAACAACAAATGTGATTCAGTGTCCTCAGCTGTTTAGTCTATCTAGTGAAGAATATAGATTATTACACTCTGAACTAGAAACCTGGAGCTGCAGGACGGCTCTTCAGAGTTGATGGTGGCATCTCAACCGTGTTGTCAACCCGTGGCCTGCGACCGTCAGTGTTTGCCATCAAAGCTCCAGCTCTCCATCGTGTCTCTGAGTCCTGACTCCGATTGCTTCAGAAGTTCCCCCACATATGTTGTAATAATAATACACTTTATTTGTATAGCACCTTTCATGCACAAAGCGGCCCAAAGTGCTTTACAGAAAACATAGCGACAATATTAAAATAAATACAGAACAAGATAAGATATCAACAGCGATCCAAATGAAATTCCCTTGAAGTAAAGCTGACAAGAAATTCAAATAAGTTAAAAATAAAACAATTAATAAAAAAAAAGAAGCAAAACAGAAATAATAGAGTAAAACATGGACAACGATACTAGTGAGAATTGAAAGTTAACCCAAAGTAAAACCCACACTTGTGTGCCGAGAGCCACCGCGGATGCAGTTTTGCAATCATGCTCCGAACTGCTCTTGGAACCACCTGGTTGGAAAAGGGGGTCTTCGAGGATTAGGAACGGATGTTATCCTAATGTTTGTGAACGTAGCTGAGTTGACTGAAGTTTTATGGTTGCAGTGTAAGGAGCGGATGCGGCCGGTGAAAGCGGCGCTGAAGCAGCTGGACCGACCGGAGAAAGGTCTGTCGGAGCGAGAGCAGCTGGAACACACCAGGCAGTGCCTCATCAAGATCGGAGACCACATCACCGAGTGTCTGAAGGAGTACTCCAACCCCGAGCAGATCAAACAGTGGAGAAAGTAAGCGCGCGCACACACACACACACACACACACACACACACACACACACAGCAGAGGTGGGAAGTAGCAGAGTACAAATACTTTGGTAAGTACATGTTTCTGGTATCAGTACTTTACTCCACTACTTATTTTTCTGACGACTTTTTACTTTCTACTTCTTACATGTTGAACTCAAATACCTGTACTTTCTACTTCTTACATGTTGAACTCAAATACCGGTACTTTCTACTTCTTACATGTTGAACACAAATACCTGTACTTTCTACTTCTTACATGTTGAACCCAAATACTGGTACTTTCTACTTCTTACATGTTGAACTCAAATACCTGTACTTTCTACTTCTTACATGTTGAACTCAAATACCTGTACTTTCTACTTCTTACATGTTGAACCCAAATACCTGTACTTTCTACTTCTTACATGTTGAACCCAATTACCTGTACTTTCTACTTCTTACATGTTGAACTCAAATACCGGTACTTTCTACTTCTTACATGTTGAACACAAATACCTGTACTTTCTACTTCTTACATGTTGAACTCAAATACCTGTACTTTCTACTTCTTACATGTTGAACTCAAATACCTGTACTTTCTACTTCTTACATGTTGAACTCAAATACCGGTACTTTCTACTTCTTACGTGTTGAACTCAAATACCTGTACTTTCTACTTCTTACATGTTGAACTCAAATACCTGTACTTTCTACTTCTCACATGTTGAACTCAAATACCTGTACTTTCTACTTCTTACATGTTGAACTCAAATACCGGTACTTTCTACTTCTTACATGTTGAACACAAATACCTGTACTTTCTACTTCTTACATGTTGAACTCAAATACCTCTACTTTCTACTTCTTACATGTTGAACACAAATACCTGTACTTTCTACTTCTTACATGTTGAACCCAAATACCTGTACTTTCTACTTCTTACATGTTGAACTCAAATACCTGTACTTTCTACTTCTTACATGTTGAACTCAAATACCGGTACTTTCTACTTCTTACATGTTGAACTCAAATACCTGTACTTTCTACTTCTTACATGTTGAACTCAAATACCTGTACTTTCTACTTCTTACATGTTGAACCCAAATACCTGTACTTTCTACTTCTTACATGTTGAACCCAAATACCTGTACTTTCTACTTCTTACATGTCGAACTCAAATACCGGTACTTTCTACTTCTTACATGTCGAACTCAAATACCGGTACTTTCTACTTCTTACATGTTGAACCCAAATACCTGTACTTTCTACTTCTTACATGTCGAACTCAAATACCGGTACTTTCTACTTCTCACATGTTGAACTCAAATACCTGTACTTTCTACTTCTTACATGTTGAAGTCAAATACCTCTACTTTCTACTTCTTACATGTCGAACTCAAATACCTGTACTTTCTACTTCTTACATGTCGAACTCAAATACCGGTACTTTCTACTTCTTACATTAGCATTATAGCACCTTATTCAACTGTGTCCAAAGTGAACTGTATAGGGTAGATGATATTGATAACAATGAGTCAATGGTGATAATGTCACATGAGGTGTGCCAAGCTATACACAAGCTGTCTGACAACAAAGCCAGTGGTGTAGATCATATTTCTGATGAACATCTTAAATATGCCAGTGTGAAGATAGCTCCTCTTCTTTCTATTTGCTTTACTGCCTTTATGAGTCATGGCTTGTTACCAGACTCAATGTTGTCTGTTCTGTTGGTGCCAGTTATTAAGGACAAAGCCGGTAAAGTGGGAAGCCTAGACAACTATAGGCCCATAGCGTTAGCCAGCATATTGTCAAAAGTCCTAGAAAGAATTCTTAGATGACTTTATTAACTCAATAGATAACCAGTTTGGCTTTAAGGCTAAACATGGCACTGACTTGTGTATATACGCCTTGAAGGAAATTGTCAACAAATATAGAGGTAATAACTCCTCAGTTCTTATGTGTTTCATTGATGCTTCTAAAGAGTTTGATCGTGTTAATCATAGGAAGTTATTTGTTAAGCTGAGTCAAAGAGGGGTGCCCAAATACATTGTGAGAATTCTGGTCTACTGGTATGGCCACCAGACTATGCAAGTCAAATGGGGCAATAGGGTCTCAGCCCCATTTGGGGTTAGCAATGGTGTCAGACAAGGTGGAATTATGTCCCCAGTTCTTTTTAACCTTTATATTGATGATCTGTCCAGGCGACTGAAAGCCTGTAATACTGGATGCATGATAGGTAGTACTCTAGTGAACCATATTATGTATGCAGATGATCTTGTTGTGCTGAGTCCATCTAGCGCTGGTCTTCAGCAGCTTCTTGCTGTGTGCTCTGTGTATGGTGTGGAGCATGACATCAAATACAACGCCAGTAAGAGTGCTGTCATGATCTTTAGAACCAAGGAAGATAAATGTCTTACATTTCCTGATTTTAAATTGTCTGATATTAATCTTAGTGTCTGTAATAAGTTAAAATATCTTGGACACTTTATTACAGAACAATTGACAGATGATGAAGATATTTATAGGCAATGCCGCATGATGTATGCACAAGCAAACATTCTCCTACGTAAGTTTGGTGAGTGTACAGATGGAGTGAAGATGTCTCTGTTCAGAGCATATTGCACACCGCTCTATACGGCACTGTGGTCAACTACAGAAAAGCAAGTTTACGGAAACTTCAAGTAGCTTATAATGATGCCATGAGAATATTGCTGAAGAGACCTCGATGGTCGAGTGCAAGTGAAATGTTTGTGGCTGCAGGAGTCAATACTCTACAAGCTGTTTTAAGAAATCTTATGTATAAATGTATTTACCGGCTTAATGGCTCTGATAATGAAATCCTCTTGGCCTTATCGAACATAAGGTTTAGTACACGCTACCAATCGCAGCTGTGGAGACATTGGTATCGTTGTCTCTTTGTAGGACACTGATTTAAATTATTCTTAAACTATGAATTCTTTTTATGCTATGTATGTAATTTATTATATCTAATGTCTTGTCTTTTATCTGGACCCTGAGTCTGTAATTAAGTTTTCATTCATTCATTACATGTTGAACTCAAATACCTGTACTTTCTACTTCTCACATGTTGAACTCAAATACCTGTACTTTCTACTTCTTACATGTTGAACTCAAATACCTGTACTTTCTACTTCTTACATGTTGAACACAAATACCTGTACTTTCTACTTCTTACATGTTGAACTCAAATACCTGTACTTTCTACTTCTTACATGTTGAACTCAAATACCTGTACTTTCTACTTCTTACATGTTGAACTCAAATACCTGTACTTTCTACTTCTTACATGTTGAACTCAAATACCTGTACTTTCTACTTCTTACATGTTGAACTCAAATACCTGTACTTTCTACTTCTTACATGTTGAACTCAAATACCTGTACTTTCTACTTCTTACATGTTGAACTCAAATACCTGTACTTTCTACTTCTTACATGTTGAACACAAATACCGGTACTTTCTACTTCTTACATGTTGAACTCAAATACCTGTACTTTCTACTTCTCTCATGTTGAACCCAAATACCTGTACTTTCTACTTCTTACATGTTGAACTCAAATACCTGTACTTTCTACTTCTTACATGTTGAACCCAAATACCTGTACTTTCTACTTCTTACATGTTGAACTCAAATACCTGTACTTTCTACTTCTCACATGTTGAACTCAAATACCTGTACTTTCTACTTCTCGCATGTTGAACTCAAATACCTGTACTTTCTACTTCTCGCATGTTGAACACAAATACCGGTACTTTCTACTTCTTACATGTTGAACTCAAATACCGGTACTTTCTACTTCTTACATGTTGAACTCAAATACCTGTACTTTCTACTTCTTACATGTTGAACTCAAATACCTGTACTTTCTACTTCTCTCATGTTGAACTCAAATACCTGTACTTTCTACTTCTTACATGTTGAACACAAATACCTGTACTTTCTACTTCTAACATGTTGAACACAAATACCGGTACTTTCTACTTCTCTCATGTTGAACTCAAATACCTGTACTTTCTACTTCTCACATGTTGAACTCAAATACCTGTACTTTCTACTTCTCACATGTTGAACTCAAATACCTGTACTTTCTACTTCTTACATGTTGAACTCAAATACCTATACTTTCTACTTCTCTCATTTTCCAAACAGCTGGTTCCTTTAGTCACTGCGTGCCTATTGGTTGGAACACGATCCGTGTATCCATCACTTCCTGGTCTTCTCTAAAGAAGAGGGACCAATGGAAACGTTGTCATGTTGCCGTTGTTCAGCATCAAAACATTAATGAGCTAACAATGACATTATTGTTCTATTAATATAAAGGGAGGTCAGGTACTCTTTAAAGCAGCTGCTAGTTATGGGTACTTTCTACTGAAGCACACTTCAAAGCCTCTTTACTTTCACTTGAGTAAAGAAGTGTAGTCAGTACTTCTACTTTCACCAGAGTATTTTTAAACACGAGTATCTGTACTTCTACTTGAGTGAAGGATGTGTGGACCCTCTCTGCCTCACAGTAAGGTTGTGTGACGGTTCCCTGGAGTAACCTTGATGTAGAAACAGAAATGTGGAAACAAGATATGAAGCAAACGGTGTAATGTGTGATCAGTGAGAAACGTGACATCAGAAACTAGTTTGACATGTTTAATAATCGTTACAGCCAGGATGTGAGAGCTACCTCAAGGGAAGGGAAAGGCTCTGACTGCTTTACTCTACTTATGATACTCAAATTGGGATTCACACACACACACACAGATCTAACATTACGTTGCATTTAGCTGACGCTTTTTTCCAAAGCGACTTACAAAGTGCATTCGACCAGGAAGACACAAACTTGAAGAAAACAGAATCATAAAGTACATCAGGTGTCATGGAGACAAAACCTAACCTGGCACTGATTGAATGAAACTGATTCTTTACATGTTTGTCCTTCACAGAAACCTGTGGATATTTGTTTCCAAATTCACCGAGTTCGATGCCAGGAAACTTCATAAACTGTACAAACATGCAATCAAGAAAAGACAAGAGAACGCGCAGGTATGTGAAAGGCCTGTCGGACTTCTGAACTTGTTATTAAAGTATGACGCCCTGTGCCGACATTATCTTTCTTTCCTCAGGCAATGGAGCAGAACACTAGAAATGCAAACACCCACGGATACAAACACACAGGTACAGTCAGCTTAACAATATGTATACGAACCCCTTGGAATAATCTGCATTTATGTTTTCAATTGTTATAAAAGGATGGTCTGATTTTCACAGTAGGTACAATAATCAAGAAATACAATCTGTTTAAACTGAAAGCACACACATCGTTTATGATATATTGAAAAACATAATTCAAACGGTCACAGTTGGAAAAGTCTGTGGACCCCTAGACTTTAACAAAAGCCGTCTGATTTAGGTGTTGGCAAACCTTGTTTTAAGTGTTCGTGTTATTTTTACTTATTCAAAAATATTTTAAGTTTGCTATTACCAAGAAGCGTCTGCTGATGCCTCGCAACAAATATCTCAGACCTGTAATATATTGATGACAAACAGTATAATAGATGGACATCGGCTTACTGATGAGTGTGTGGTGTCTTCAGATATCGACAGGCTGAAGGACAGCTCTCACCAGGATGAGAGCAGCAGGGACAGCTACAGCTCGGACAGACATCCTCCGTCAGGACGGCACCACGAGAGCAGCAGCAAGGACCGACACAGCTCCGAGCCGCACAGGAAGTCTTCGGGAGGGGAGAGCAGGAAGAGACCGTATACCTCCTTCAGCAACGGCAAAGACCACAGAGACGGCAAAGACCACAGAGACGGCAGAGACGGCAAAGACCACAGAGACGGCAAAGACCACAGAGACGGAAAAGACCACAGAGACAGCAAAGACCACAGAGACGACCACAGAGACGGCAAAGACCACAGAGACCACTACAGACCAGACAGCAGGGACAGGGACCGTGACAGAGACAGATCGGACAGGTGAGATCAAGATTCAAGCATTTTAGGATGTTTCCACGAGGGCCTGATTCAGTTCTGCTGTAATAAATACAACTTTAGGGGCGGGGTTTTGTAGTCCTGATCATCTGTGATTGGTCAGACACCTTGTGTACTACCCAAGCCCCCAGGAAGTGTGCCGGACTCTGAGGAAAATATTCGTTGTGTCCAAACGGCGGTACTGCAACTTCCGTATCAGTCCGTGACGTCCCTGGGCCCGGAAAGACTTTTCCCCATTGACTAACATCGGGAAAGAGACGTCTGTAAATCGTTGGGTACATTTTTCGTAACCAAATAAACTGCCCTTATTCACGCTATTCTGAGAGTTATTTTCCTCGGCATTATGAACGCGCATCTGAGAGTAGGGGGCGGGGCTTAAGGGGCATCTCAACTGCACATGCTCTCTGAGAGCACAGCCAGGCATGTTGTGCCAATGAGCAGCTCTCATAGGAAAGAACGAGACTCCGCCTCCCACGCTGTATCCAGTTCTCATTATACATCCATGGTACAACCTCATTCTTGAATTATTTAAGAATAAATAATGGTATGTTACGTTCGAAAGTGGAAATAAATCCCCATCAAACACTCGGTAGATCTTCAGTGGTTCTCTAGAGTTGAGTCTCCATTCAATTCAGTCATTACATCAACCTTAAACATTATATTAAAAGAAAAGGACTGCATGACTTGTTGCCGTGGTGACGTCATGTGACCGTGATGTTTATAGCCCAACATTAGCTTTAGGCGATTGCCTTTATGCTAAATCCTAAAGTTGTGTCTACATGTGGGGATTATCCTGCTGAACAAACGTTGAAGTGTCGGGATTGTGTGTTTACCACAGATCTTATTTTCTGCACATTTTTCAAAATCCAAATCCTTTTTGAGAGGAGCCCTTGCGATGCTAATTTCTGGGTTGGCGCTCCAAAATAAATCATCACTGCACCACTCTATACAGCAAAATGTTATATCTGCGTGCTTGATGTGGGTGCAGATCGTGTGTACACTAGGGCTGTACCCGAATATTCGTTCGTTGGAGTACTATTCGGGTTTCAATTTCGTTATTCCGATATTAGTTTGGTTTGTTTTTCCCGTTTTTCTGTCAAATTGAAATCTCCAATATCAAGGTAAGAGCTTGTGCCTCTTCAGGGGGGTGCTAACACTTAACCATAAACGTTATCGTTTACTTTCTCCGTCTTTATATGTAGATTAAATTAGACTATTTTTATTACGTTTCCATAGCAACAACAACTTCCTGTCAACAGCGCTAACTCTCCTTCAAAATAAAAGCATGTCCATGAATAGGAAGCCAAGCCAACTTACACTTGAGACGTATACAACAGCAACGAAAGTAACAAACACGATGCGATATCCTTTTCAATTTCAAAGAACACAAATTGGGTTACATTAAAAAATAAACAACAATACTGTAGAATAACAAAATGAATGCCGTGAATAAACCGAAATACACGTGTTGAAGCGGTTCGCTGCCGATTACTACCGAATATCCGGAGCCCGAAAAATGGTATTCGGGGCAGCCCAAGTGTACACTAGCATCCTCATGTGTTAAAGTGCCATCTAACTCGTGATGCTCTGTGTGTGCAGATACTACAACGACAGCAAGCACAGGAAGCTGGACGAGTTCCGCTCCAGAGACCGCCTGGACGTGAAGGACCACTCCCACTCGGACCACCGCTCGTCCTACCGATACCACTCGGACTGGCAGGCGGAGCAGCGCGCCTCGGCCAGCGTTCCCCCCCGCTCCCCCCGGGACCAACGCTCGCCCTACGACTCGCGCTCGCCCATGGGACACCGCTCGCCCTTCGACTACTCGTCGGACCACAAGAGCACACCGGAGCAGATCTGGAGCAGCCGCAAGACATAACAGCAGCTCCCAGGTCTGCTGGTAGCAGCCATAGACTCCGAAAAAAAAACACAGCAAATGCCTTACAGGGACTGTGAACTCACTGCAGCTGCAGCAAGAAACACTGTGCATCCACTGCAGCTGCTTCATCTCGGGAACGCCAGGCAGCAGATTAAAAAAAACAAATCATATTTTTGTATTAAAGAGTTTAAGGCTGCAGCGAGACGGCACGCGGCGATTTTTGTTATTTTTATAGACTTTTCTTAACTCTGGAAACTGACACGATTGACCCTGAGAGCTGCCTCATATTCCCAACCGACGACACTGGATCCTGTTGTTCTGTTTCGTCTGTCCGTCTCCATCATGCTCGATGTGATTATCTACCTTATTTAAGTGTTAACTCGATGAGAACAGAATCGCTTTACAAGTCGATGTTTCAAGGTGTCCGGCTCGGGCTCACCACCTGGCGTACCTCATGTTCAGCATTTCTCATTTTTCCCTCAGCAGGTTTCTTCGTTTTCCAACCAGGCGTGAATTATTTAATAACATATCTTAGATGTAAAAAAATAACCTGGATTGTTGTTGTTTTTTTGGGAGCGTGAGGTGTATCATGATTTATTTCCTCTTCATTAATACTGTTGTACATTTTTGTAAAATAGTAAATCGGTGGTCTTTTTTCCTCAGGCTTTTTGGATTTATTATGACTCTACTTTCCCCATCAACTCAGGCTTTTTGTCGTTCTACGAGTGAGTTTCTGTAAAATAGTTCTTTCATGATAATGCTTTCAGAATGTAACTTTTGGTAAAGGGAAAGAATCTTTAACGTTTTATTCACTAATGCTTCGTTCTTCTGCTCGGTAAGTCGAGAAGAAACTGACTTTTTAAAATCAGTGTTTGAGATGAAAGTCAGTTCTGTTAGATCTTAAATGAACTCGACTTTTTACACTTTTTATTTGATTTACCTTTTCAGTTTCCTTTTTCTACGTAGGCAATAATGTCACTGTTTCTATGCAGCCAAGTATATTTGTGGTGGACCACCCAACTGAATGAAGTAACTGTTACGGTTCGCACTGTTGTACATAGATTTCCTCTATATTTCAAATTGAATTTACACTGAAAGTGCATGAATTTTTATGAACTGTTTTATAGTTGTTTATGAAGCCATTAAAATCAATCACTGTACTCACTCGTACCAGCTCTCTTTAACACCGTGTCGACTTCTTTATTCTGCAAGGAGGCAGGGACCTTTGGAGGACAGGTGGGTGCATTACTTAAGTACAATTGTGAGGTACTTTGAGTATATGCCTCGGTATACTTCTCCTCCACTACAGTTCAGAGGTACATGGTGTACTTTGACTCCACTACATGTATCTAATCCCTTTAGTTACTTCAGATGTGATGAATGATGTGAAATATAATCAAGTGTTGAATCAGACTTTAGTTCCACCTGGAGTAAATCCACCAGCTACCCTGCAGTCTACAAAGTACTTCAGACTAGCTGCACCTCCACCAGCTACCCTGCAGTCTACAAAGTACTTCAGACTAGCTGCACCTCCACCAGCTACCCTGCAGTCTACAAAGTACTTCAGACTAGCTGCACCTCCACCAGCTACCCTGCAGTCTACAAAGTACTTCAGACTAGCTGCACCTCCACCAGCTACCCTGCAGTCTACAAAGTACTTCAGACTAGCTGCTCCTTCACCAGCTACCCTGCAGTCTACAAAGTACTTCAGACTAGCTGCACCTTCACCAGCTACCCTGCAGTCTACAAAGTACTTCAGACTAGCTGCACCTTCACCAGCTACCCTGCAGTCTACAAAGTACTTCAGACTAGCTGCACCTCCACCAGCTACCCTGCAGTCTACAAAGTACTTCAGACTAGCTGCACCTCCACCAGCTACCCTGCAGTCTACAAAGTACTTCAGACTAGCTGCACCTTCACCAGCTACCCTGCAGTCTACAAAGTACTTCAGACTAGCTGCACCTCCACCAGCTACCCTGCAGTCTACAAAGTACTTCAGACTAGCTGCACCTCCACCAGCTACCCTGCAGTCTACAAAGTACTTCAGACTAGCTGCACCTCCACCAGCTACCCTGCAGTCTACAAAGTACTTCAGACTAGCTGCTCCTCCACCAGCTACCCTGCAGTCTACAAAGTACTTCAGACTAGCTGCACCTCCACCAGCTCTGAGAACACTTTCATGATCAATCATTATAAAACATATCATATATATTATTCTGAAATGGACCAATCTGCACAACGACTACTTTCACTGTCTTTACTATATTTAGATGAGAATACTTTTCTACTTTCACTTGAGGAACATTTTGAATGCAGGACTTTTACTGAAACAGAGTATTCCTACACTCTGGTACTTCTACTTTTACTCAAGAACAAGATCTGAGTACTTCTACTTTTACTCAAGAACAAGATCTAACTACTTGGCCTCAATAGTGGCGGCTCGAGGCAGTGGATTAGTGCATTGGTGTTCAGATCAGTCAGCGGCCGTTTCTCAATCGCAAGTAAAACTGCTGCAGAGCAACTATTTAAAGTATACTACGTCATCGAGTGGCGCCGAAGGACTGTTTAAATGCCCAGTATTCTGCGCCACTCTATGACGTAGTATACTTGAAATAGTTGCTCTGCAGCAGGTGTACTCGCGATTGAGCAACGGCCAGTATGTCGTTGTGTCCCTGACACTCCATCCCAAATTGCTCTTTAGCGATTGCCCACAGTATTGAGTGTGTAAGTAGCTTTGGATAAAAGCGTCTAACAAGTGACATGTAATGTAGCGACACCTAGTGGGTCAAATAGGAACTGCAGACTTGCTCATTAGCATTTGTGGATCAAAACATATCATTTGTGTCTGCTCTATATCAAGTGTTGTACTTGAAAGCAAAGTAAAGGTATTTGTACTTTATTCTTGTGTGGTTTAAAACACAAACGAACCGTTGCCAGGCAGAAAACCCACTGGGCTTTTCTGATGTTAAAATCGACAGTAATAGAGAATACAAGAGACATTAACATCTTATAGCCTTAGTTACATTACAGTGACATATTTAACATTTATACTGATTTTTTATTACATTTGATGTTTAGTTTTTAATCAAACTAAGCAACAGTTTACAGGCGAAAAGCATATTTAAGGAATACGTGGAAAAAGGTTTTGGGTGTTATTTTAAGGGATTTGGATACTTTTATATGTAATACCGTGACTCGGTTTACTAACTATACTTTTTCAATGCAGTACATGTACACACAACAGTGAAATGAATAAAACCAGGACCACTTAAGCAGGTTTTATTTGGTTCATAAAGCACATCAGGGCGTGTGTAAAGGTCTCACAGCCCCGCAGAAGGCAGAGTTAAATAAGTAAATGGCTTTCCATGAAACATGTGACACAAAGATTCAGATTTAAGAACAGTTCTTCAGAACAAACAAGGCAACATTTCTCCTGTCAGAGTCCGACCCCCCCCTTTACTCGTACTTCTTCTCCTCGAACATGATGTTGGCCGTGGCTCTCTTGGCTGTGGACACACACACACAGAGAGGGACACACACACCAGACATCTTATTTAGTCATTCTGATAGCTACTTGCAACTGTACAGAGGTGTAATTCTACTCAAGTGCTGTACCTAAGTAGAATTTTGAGATACTTGTACATAGTTACTTGAGTATCTCCATGTTATGCTACTTTGTACTTATACTCCAATACAATTCAGAGCTAAATGGTGTACTTGTAAGTCATTCAGACTAGCTGCACCTTTACCAGCTTTGAGAACACTTTCATGATCAATCTTTATAAAACACATCATATATATTATTCTGAAATGGACCAATCTGCACAACGACTACTTTCACTGTCTTTCACTATATTTAGATGAGAATACTTTCTACTTTCACTTGAGGAACATTTTGAATGCAGGACTTTTACTGTAACAGAGTATTCCTACACTCTGGTACTTCTACTTTTACTCAAGTACAAGATCTGAGTACTTCTGCTTTTACTCAAAGTACAAGATCTGAGTACTTCTACTTTCACTCAAGTACAAGATCTGAGTACTTCTGCTTTTACTCAAATACAAGATCTGAGTACTTCTACTTTCACTCAAGTACAAGATCTGAGTACTTCTACTTTTACTCAAATACAAGATCTGAGTACTTCTACTTTCACTCAAGTACAAGATCTGAGTACTTCTGCTTTTACTCAAATACAAGATCTGAGTACTTCTACTTTCACTCAAGTACAAGATCTGAGTACTTCTACTTTTACTCAAGTACAAGATCTGAGTACTTCTACTTTTACTCAAATACAAGATCTGAGTACTTCTACTTTTACTCAAGTACAAGATCTGAGTACTTCTGCTTTTACTCAAATACAAGATCTGAGTACTTCTACTTTCACTCAAGTACAAGATCTGAGTACTTCTGCTTTTACTCAAATACAAGATCTGAGTACTTCTACTTTCACTCAAGTACAAGATCTGAGTACTTCTACTTTTACTCAAGTACAAGATCTGAGTACTTCTACTTTTGCTCAAGTACAAGATCTGAGTACTTCTACTTTTGCTCAAGTGCAAGATCTGAGTACTTCTACTTTTGCTCAAGTACAAGATCTGAGTACTTCTACTTTTACTCAAGTACAAGATCTGAGTACTTCTACTTTTACTCAAGTACAAGATCTGAGTACTTCTACTTTTACTCAAAGTACAAGATCTGAGTACTTCTACTTTTACTCAAGTACACGATCTGAGTACTTCTACTTTTGCTCAAGTACAAGATCTCAGTACTTCTACTTTTACTCAAGTACAAGATCTGAGTACTTCTACTTTTACTCAAGTACAAGATCTGAGTACTTCTACTTTTACTCAAGTACAAGACCTGAGTACTTCTACTTTTACTCAAATACAAGATCTGAGTACTTCTACTTTTACTCAAGTACAAGATCTGAGTACTTCTACTTTTACTCAAATACAAGATCTGAGTACTTCTACTTGTACTCAAGTACAAGATCTGAGTACTTCTACTTTTGCTCAAGTACAAGATCTCAGTACTTCTACTCAAGTACAAGATCTGAGTACTTCTACTTTTACTCAAGTACAAGATCTGAGTACTTCTACTTGTACTCAAGTACAAGATCTGAGTACTTCTACTTTTACCAAGTACAAGATCTAAGTACTTCTACCTCAGAGTAAAGTAAGTGCCACATGAAGGGAACTGTTATCTGTTTCTTCCCGTCCCACACATTTCATCCCGAGTGTTTCCAGTAAATTGTCTCACCCTCGTCTTTGAACTTGTCAGCAGCTTCTGACGCCTTGTCCTTCACAATCTTCATCGCATCGTCGATCTTGCCTTCGTTCTTCAGGAAGACTGGTCGAATGATGCGAGTATAAATGAGGATGGATCCGTTAGAGGCGGTGGGGGCCATGCAATAAACCAGGAAGGCACCCTGGAGAGAGGAGGGGGAGACAAACACAATTTATCATTTAGTATAATGAATATATATGGCATATTTATTCTTAGTACTTAAAAAGGACCAAAACGTCCATAATACGCCACCGGACACACATTCAAACTAAAGGAACCAGCTGTTTAGAAAATGAGAGAAGTAGAAAGTACAGGTATTTGAGTTCAACATGAGAGAAGTAGTAAGTACAGCTATTTGAGTTCAACATGTAAGAAGTAGAAAGTACAGGTATTTGAGTTCAACATGTAAGAAGTAGAAAGTACAGGTATTTGTGTTCTAAATGTAAGAAGTAGAAAGTACAGGTATTTGAGTTCAACATGTAAGAAGTAGAAAGTACAGGTATTTGAGTTCAACATGTAAGAAGTAGAAAGTACAGGTATTTGAGTTCAACATGTGAGAAGTAGAAAGTACAGGTATTTGTGTTCAAAATGTAAGAAGTAGAAAGTACAGGTATTTGTGTTCTAAATGTAAGAAGTAGAAAGTACAGGTATTTGTGTTCTAAATGTAAGAAGTAGAAAGTACAGGTATTTGTGTTCAACATGTGAGAAGTAGAAAGTACAGGTATTTGAGTTCAACATGTAAGAAGTAGAAAGTACAGGTATTTGAGTTCAACATGTAAGAAGTAGAAAGTACAGGTATTTGAGTTCAACATGTAAGAAGTAGAAAGTACAGGTATTTGTGTTCAACATGTAAGAAGTAGAAAGTACAGGTATTTGTGTTCAACATGTGAGAAGTAGAAAGTACAGGTATTTGAGTTCAACATGTAAGAAGTAGAAAGTACAGGTATTTGAGTTCAACATGTAAGAAGTAGAAAGTACAGGTATTTGTGTTCTAAATGTAAGAAGTAGAAAGTACAGGTATTTGTGTTCAACATGTAAGAAGTAGAAAGTACAGGTATTTGTGTTCAACATGTAAGAAGTAGAAAGTACAGGTATTTGTGTTCAACATGTAAGAAGTAGAAAGTACAGGTATTTGAGTTCAACATGTAAGAAGTAGAAAGTACAGGTATTTGAGTTCAACATGTAAGAAGTAGAAAGTACAGGTATTTGAGTTCAACATGTAAGAAGTAGAAAGTACAGGTATTTGTGTTCTAAATGTAAGAAGTAGAAAGTACAGGTATTTGAGTTCAACATGTAAGAAGTAGAAAGTACAGGTATTTGTGTTCAACATGTAAGAAGTAGAAAGTACAGGTATTTGAGTTCAACATGTAAGAAGTAGAAAGTACAGGTATTTGAGTTCAACATGTAAGAAGTAGAAAGTACAGGTATTTGTGTTCAACATGTAAGAAGTAGAAAGTACAGGTATTTGTGTTCTAAATGTAAGAAGTAGAAAGTACAGGTATTTGAGTTCAACATGTAAGAAGTAGAAAGTACAGGTATTTGTGTTCAACATGTAAGAAGTAGAAAGTACAGGTATTTGAGTTCAACATGTGAGAAGTAGAAAGTACAGATATTTGGGTTCAAAATGTAAGAAGTAGAAAGTACAGGTATTTGTGTTCTAAATGTAAGAAGTAGAAAGTACAGGTATTTGTGTTCTAAATGTAAGAAGTAGAAAGTACAGGTATTTGTGTTCAACATGTGAGAAGTAGAAAGTACAGGTATTTGAGTTCAACATGTGAGAAGTAGAAAGTACAGGTATTTGTGTTCAACATGTAAGAAGTAGAAAGTACAGGTATTTGTGTTCAACATGTAAGAAGTAGGAAGTACAGGTATTTGTGTTCTAAATGTAAGAAGTAGAAAGTACAGGTATTTGTGTTCAACATGTGAGAAGTAGAAAGTACAGGTATTTGTGTTCAACATGTGAGAAGTAGAAAGTACAGGTATTTGTGTTCAACATGTAAGAAGTAGAAAGTACAGGTATTTGTGTTCAACATGTAAGAAGTAGGAAGTACAGGTATTTGTGTTCTAAATGTAAGAAGTAGAAAGTACAGGTATTTGTGTTCTAAATGTAAGAAGTAGAAAGTACAGGTATTTGAGTTCAACATGTAAGAAGTAGAAAGTACAGGTATTTGGGTTCAACATGTAAGAAGTAGAAAGTACAGGTATTTGTGTTCTAAATGTAAGAAGTAGAAAGTACAGGTATTTGTGTTCTAAATGTAAGAAGTAGAAAGTACAGGTATTTGAGTTCAACATGTAAGAAGTAGAAAGTACAGGTATTTGTGTTCAACATGTAAGAAGTAGAAAGTACAGGTATTTGAGTTCAACATGTGAGAAGTAGAAAGTACAGATATTTGGGTTCAAAATGTAAGAAGTAGAAAGTACAGGTATTTGTGTTCTAAATGTAAGAAGTAGAAAGTACAGGTATTTGTGTTCTAAATGTAAGAAGTAGAAAGTACAGGTATTTGTGTTCAACATGTGAGAAGTAGAAAGTACAGGTATTTGAGTTCAACATGTGAGAAGTAGAAAGTACAGGTATTTGTGTTCAACATGTAAGAAGTAGAAAGTACAGGTATTTGAGTTCAACATGTAAGAAGTAGTAAGTACAGCTATTTGAGTTCAACATGTAAGAAGTAGAAAGTACAGGTATTTGTGTTCAACATGTAAGAAGTAGAAAGTACAGGTATTTGTGTTCTAAATGTAAGAAGTAGAAAGTACAGGTATTTGTGTTCAACATGTGAGAAGTAGAAAGTACAGGTATTTGTGTTCAACATGTAAGAAGTAGAAAGTACAGGTATTTGTGTTCAACATGTGAGAAGTAGAAAGTACAGGTATTTGTGTTCAAAATGTAAGAAGTAGAAAGTACAGGTATTTGTGTTCTAAATGTAAGAAGTAGAAAGTACAGGTATTTGTGTTCTAAATGTAAGAAGTAGAAAGTACAGGTATTTGTGTTCAACATGTGAGAAGTAGAAAGTACAGGTATTTGAGTTCAACATGTAAGAAGTAGAAAGTACAGGTATTTGTGTTCAACATGTAAGAAGTAGAAAGTACAGGTATTTGTGTTCTAAACATGTAAGAAGTAGAAAGTACAGGTATTTGTGTTCAACATGTAAGAAGTAGAAAGTACAGGTATTTGTGTTCAACATGTAAGAAGTAGAAAGTACAGGTATTTGAGTTCAACATGTAAGAAGTAGAAAGTACAGGTATTTGAGTTCAACATGTAAGAAGTAGAAAGTACAGGTATTTGTGTTCTAAATGTAAGAAGTAGAAAGTACAGGTATTTGAGTTCAACATGTAAGAAGTAGAAAGTACAGGTATTTGAGTTCAACATGTAAGAAGTAGAAAGTACAGGTATTTGTGTTCAACATGTAAGAAGTAGAAAGTACAGGTATTTGAGTTCAACATGTAAGAAGTAGAAAGTACAGGTATTTGAGTTCAACATGTAAGAAGTAGAAAGTACAGGTATTTGTGTTCAACATGTAAGAAGTAGAAAGTACAGGTATTTGTGTTCAAATGTAAGAAGTAGAAAGTACAGGTATTTGAGTTCAACATGTAAGAAGTAGAAAGTACAGGTATTTGAGTTCAACATGTAAGAAGTAGAAAGTACAGGTATTTGAGTTCAACATGTAAGAAGTAGAAAGTACAGGTATTTGAGTTCAACATGTAAGAAGTAGAAAGTACAGGTATTTGTGTTCAACATGTAAGAAGTAGAAAGTACAGGTATTTGTGTTCTAAATGTAAGAAGTAGAAAGTACAGGTATTTGAGTTCAACATGTAAGAAGTAGAAAGTACAGGTATTTGAGTTCAACATGTAAGAAGTAGAAAGTACAGGTATTTGAGTTCAAGATGTGAGAAGTAGAAAGTACAGGTATTTGGGTTCAAAATGTAAGAAGTAAAAGTTAAAAGTCGTCAGAAAAATAAGTAGTGGAGTAAAGTACCGATACCAGAAGAATGTACTTAAGTACAGTAACAAAGTATTTGTACTCCACTATTCCCCACCTCTGGATCAAATCTATTTTTAAACCCAACACATTGACAGAAGCTGGATTACCTTTCCGATATAGTAGAAGGGGAACCAGGAGAGGAAGATGTCGGCGAAGAACTCGGCCACGCTGAAGAGCCCGTACACCACCCAGTAGGTGAGCCACTTGGTGTCGTCGTCTTTTGTGGCGCTTTCAATGGCCTTGATGCTGGGGAGGAACATATGGGAGATAAACGTTTGAATACACGTCAACATCTGTCTCCCTTCTGCAAAAGGTTGTTCGATCCAACGCGTCCATCTGCTCCTCTCTTAACTTTCTTTTGTTTTAAATCCCTACCATGACATTCCTGCTCCCTCAATACGCTTCATATAAGACATTTCCCCATATTTTGCAACATGAGAAATCATTTTTAAAATGTCCACCCTCTCAATAAAAGTCTAGTCGTGTGTTTGTTCTCGACAGACTGTTGATATACAGGTTCCAACACGAGTGACATTCTCTTCATGAAAAGATAGAAGTAGTGTAATTAGAAACAGGTTTGAGTTACTTTGAGCTGCCTTCTTCTTCAACTCCTCCACATTTTAGAAGCCAACCTTTTACTCCACTTCATTTATGTGACAGCTGTAGCTGCATTTCAGAATCAGATCATTAGTTAATATGGATCAACTTTTAAAGCAACATCAGGAGGATACGTCCCCAGCTGACCCAGAAAGCCACGCAGCTTCTGGTCCAGGCTCTCGTCACCTCACGCCTAGACTACTGCAACTCCCTCCTGGCTGGTCTCCCTGCATGTGCCATCCGACCTGCAGCTCACCCAGAATGCAGCGGCTCATCTGGTCTTCAACCTTCCTAAATGTTCCCACACCACTCCGCTCCTCCGCTCCCTCCACTGGCTTCCGGTAACTGCTAGAATCCACTTCAACACACTGGTACTTGCGTACCATGCTACGAATGGATCTGGCCCTTCCTACATCCAGGACATGGTAAACCGTACACCCCAGCGCGTGCACTCCGCTCTGCATCACACGTGGGTTTGCTATCCTGGCTCCAAAATGGTGGAATGAGCTCCCATTGACATCAGGACAGCAGAAAGCTCACACACCTTCCGGCGCAGACTGAAAACTCATCTCTTTCGACTCCACTTCGAGCGATAGAACTACTAACAAAGCGCTTATATACTAATAAAGGACTGGCGTATCTAAAGCCAGTTGAGTAGCACTTGAAATGTTTGGCTCTATGAAGCCTGATGTACTTTATGATTCCGTTTTCTTCAAGTTTGTATCTTGTTGGTCGAACGCACTTATTGTACGTCGCTTTGGATACAAGCGTCAGCTAAATGTAATGTAATGTCATGTAACACATTGACAAGTAAATATACGTTAAATACCAGCAGCAGTGTATCAATAATGATAACCCAGTAACTAAATATATATACGATTACACATCATTTAGTACTTTTACTTTTGATACCCAAGGATGTTTTGATGCCAATACTTTTACTACAGATTTTGAATGCAGTATTTTTACAATTGACTGTATATACATTTACTTGAGTGTAAAGTCTAACCCTCTTCTTCCCCCCTCCCTCTGGATATACATTAACTAAAGGACTCTTTGATAAGAGACTCGTGGACCCCTCCCATCTAAAGGTCTGAGCAGCGTCCGTCTGCTGATCGAGACGCACCTTCTCTGAAGTGCTGATGGGACGTTCGTTTATCAGTAGCTTTTAAAACTTCCTTTGCGTTACGTTCACTTTGTGACGGTAAAGCAGACTGATGCCGTGTGGGTTCATCTGGAGACGGGCTGCGTTCCAATAGTCCGTTCAGCTTAGGAACCTTCCCGACGGAGTGACCCGGAAGTCCCTCCGTGGCAGCCATGATAAGTGTCTTTTGAGTTCTCTAGGTGAAAGGAAAGGAGGTTTCAAACTTCCTTTATAACCTCCTTTAGCTTAGGAACCACTGGACCTCCCTCACCGAGAGGAGAGGAGGAAATGCTGCCCCACAATGCATTGCAGCCGCAGCATTCGCCGTCACTCAACAGCCAGCCGTTCACAGAAACAACCGATTATGACGGAGAAATGATATCATGAAAGTCACGGTGCTTATCAAGCATTTTAAAACGTAGGTGGTAAGTTACCAAAGTGCTTTGTTCTGAACGTTCATCAGTATTATAATCAAAAAGAGAAATATGAACGTTAGTTTTTACTGAAATGATCAAATAAAGTCAACATTTCACTGAGCTGCGTGGGGTTTGTTCAACTTTTAAAAGAAGTCCTTTTGCCTTCTCCTATCCACTAACTCTCTCTCTCACACACACACAGCCATGCAACCCTCGCCCTGCATTTACACTACCGACACCACTGACGTCCACACCTCGTGCTTTACTTACTTTGCACTTCAATTAATTTGGTTAACTTGAATTATTTGCTTAAATAAACTTCTTTTGTTAACCGTTGAAATGGTGCGTCTCCTCTTTGCTGTGGCCTCTTGAGCCGGGTCGTAACGCAGACCGTGACATGTCCGTTGACTCCTTCAAAAGCAAACTCAAAAGCCATCTCATCGCGTCTGTCCTTCTTGTCAACTCATGTCCTTCACTGAGTTTCCATCGACAGTAGCATCACCTCTGTCACATGCTTGCATCACATGGCAACACTTATGTTGTTTGCTTTGCACAGCCCTTTGAGGCATCTTTTGTGATTTGGGGCTATAATACCTTTTGGTCTGATTAACTGTGTAAATGCTAAGTTTATTATGTCGTATCACAAACTGAATGTTCCACGATGCTCTGAATTATAGCTAATATCACCGTTAAATCTACTTCTGTGCAATACACACTTCCTGGCTGCCATCTCACACATGGGGCGAAGCCTGCGAGCTAGTTCAGGCAGTCGCCTCGAGCACTTGCTGCCTTCATACATATCACCCCTTGCCACTCTACAACCAACCAAACGGAGTCTCCTTAATGCTGCTGCTGCCTCCACGTCGCTGCTGCTCGCTGCCCCGCCACCACCCGTAGGCCCGGGGGGGCAGTTATTTAACGTGTATCTGTGGAGTGATGATGCCCGAGCCTCAAACTCAACTATATGCTGCTTCTAATAAACATGTTAAAGGAACACGTGAGTTATCGGACTGAACTGGTACCGGATGTGTAAATTGTGTATCTCCTACTTTCACCTTTAATATGGTTATGCATAATTAATTAATATGAAGCTATTTGTACTTTCTGCAACACCCTCTGTGGGACGAATGGAGGTATTGTGATATAACTGTGTTCATCTCTCTCCGTTGGTACATACCGTGTGTCTCCTGCTTTCATTGTTCATTAGCATGCTTTGAACTTCCTGTACTGTCAGCTGTACTTTGTCAGAGTCTCACGCGCACTATCGAGAGTCCTCACACTCAGCTATCATTTTACCACTTCCTGTTGCCTCACCTCAGAAACAGATGTGCTTTCGTTAGAAGCCTGACATTAGATCGCATGGTGAAGATTGCTTGGATGCCATTAAATACCCCACTTCCATGTGTCCTCAAAACAGCAGCTGCTGACAAGTGACTACATAAACTACTCGACGTCATCACGCCTAACATTAGCCGCCTTTAGCTTAGCGGTGGTGACGTGATGTCGTTTATAGCCTAACATTAGCTTTGTACTTCTGGAGATTGTAGTTACGATTCAATTTGTGTAAACATGTGGAGATCATCCTGCTGAACAAAGTGTGTACGTTTCATATAAGTGTGTCTGCAATATTTCAAAAATCTACCATTGGCTGTTTGTCGAGTGAAGGAGCCCCTTGCGATGCTCACTTCCTGCCTAGCCTACTAAAATAGGTCATCACTACTCCGCTCTATTACCTCAAACTCTCCCCCCCCCCTTACTATATGTTACTCTGCCCACTGACAGGCAACATGATCCCCCCCCCCTCTGTGATATAAATAAAGAATACACTTTCCCATGGGTGTGTAAACACAGCAATGCATGCATGCTTACAGTAAACAAGAACCAAACAATGGCTGCTCTCAGGTCAGTGAGAACATTCAGATGTAACCATTAAACCCCCGAATCAGCCCTTCAAACGGCAGGCTTTAGCATTAGCATTAGCACGTAATGCAGCCAAGCACATAACACGACACTGCTGGCTAAATACACGTGTACCAAAAATAAACCCCAGCAGCCACTAATATTAGACATGGCAGACATTTGGAGTATGTATGTATCAAGTAAGGACATTGAATAGTTAATGCAACAGTTTGTTTACCCTTAATGTTGTTTCTTCACGCAACTTTTCACATTTCACGTCCTGGCTGTAAAACGTATTAAAACATGTCGGAAAAAAAACGAAAGGGCCGACTAGTGTCTGATGTCACATTATACCGTTTGCTTCATATCTGGTTTCCACATTGCTGTTTCTACATCAAGGTTACTCCAGGGAACAGTCACACAACCGTGTGTGTGTGTGTGTGTGTGTGTGTGTGTGTGTGTGTGTGTGTGTGTGTGTGTGTGTGTGTGTGGTCTAGCATTACTATACTTGTGGGGACCTAAATCTGTTTACATAGTCACGTGTGGGGACTGGCTTCCCTTATGGGGACAAATTGGAGGTCCCCATGAGGGGGATCATTCATTTTAGGGTGAAGACTCGTTAGGGTTAGGGTTAGGGATTAGGGTTAGGCATGTGTTGGTTATGGTTAAGGTTAGGATAAGTCTCCAGGAAATGCATGTAAGTCAATGTAATGTCCCCTGAAGTGATGTATACATGGTGTGTGTGTGTGTGTGTGTGTGTGTGTGTGTGTGTGTGTGTGTGTGTGTGTGTGTGTGTGGTAACAGAGGCCGGGGCTGTTCAAAGGAAACTGAGATTATAACAGAGACTAGACCCAGGCTGAGGTTTTATTTTATGTCGGAGAACAAAATGTTAAAATGTCCTCAGCTCGCATTCACCACAGATCGTGTATATCCAAACACACATTCAGAAAACCACTGACTTCCAGATGAGGGAACAGGAAGTTGCGAAATGCCGACGACTCATTACGGCTCCCCTCTTTAAGGGATACTTTTTCATGAAATGTCCGTTTGTTGTGTACGTGTGGATGTGTTGACCAACATGTGAGCAGCCTTGTGATTTCCTCCACAGACCCTCAGGCTGATTCATCCACATACTGCAGTCAGCTCTGAAGACAGACTCCGAAGTGTGTCTGGGAACAGCCAACACAAATATACAGCAAACTCATTTTGGCTGTCGATCAAGTCTTAATGGACAATACCCACAAAGACCGGAAAACGCAACACTTTTGTTTTTGCTCCCATTTTTCATGAGATGAACTCAAAGATCTAAAACATTTTCTAAATACACAAAATAACCATTTCTCTCAAATATTGTTCACAAATCTGAAAGAATCTGTGATAGTGAGCACTTCTCCTTTGCCGAGATAATCCATCCCACCTCACAGGTGTGGCATATCAAGATGCTGATTAGACAGATGATTATTGCACAGGTGTGCCTTAGGCTGGCCACCATAAAAGGCCACTCTGAAACGTGCAGTTTTGCTTTATTGGGGGGGTCTGGGGGGGTCCGAAAACCAGTCAGTATCTGGTGTGAGGGGTAGGGGTAGGGTAATGTTGTGAATCGAGTGGCCTGTGTTCGTCATCCATAACATACGCCTGCCCATACCATAACCCCACCACCACCATGGGCCACTCGATTCACAACATTACCCTAACCCTACCCCTACCCCTACCCCTACCCCCTCACACCAGATACTGACTGGTTTTCGGACCCCCCCAATAAAGCTAAACTGCACGTTTCAGAGTGGCCTTTTATTGTGGCCAGCCTAAGGCACACCTGTGCAATAATCATGCTGTCTAATCAGCATCTTGATATGCCACACCTGTGAGGTGGGATGGATTATCTCGGCAAACGAGAAGTGCTCACTATCACAGATTCTTTCAGATTTGTGAACAATATTTGAGAGAAATGGTTATTTCGTGTTTATAGAACATGTTTTAGATCTTTGAGTTCATCTCGTGAAAAATGGGAGCAAAAACAAAAGTGTTGTGTTTATATTTTTGTTCAGTGTATATATTTGAAACTGCATAGAGAGAGAAGCCGGTGAGATAAAATTGTGCACGAGTATAATAACAATAAAGCTCTTGGGATAACTTGGTATTTATATATGTATGAATGTAACTTCACCACTAGATTTCTACTCTCATCAGTGGCGATTCTAGAGTCTGTGGCGGCCCTATGCAGACATTCACTGGGGGCCCCTCGGACCTGGGGGCCCTCACTGGGGGCCCCTGGACCTGGGGGCCCCTCGGACTGGGGGCCCCACTGGGGGCCCCCGACTGGGGGCCCCCGACTGGGGGCCCCTGCCATGCCCTCCCCCCCCCGGAGCGGTGCGGAGAAACTTAACTTATGAAAGCAGCTTTTGACGGCGCGCTATGCATGGGGCACCCTAGAGCGGTCATTGCAGTAAATTAAAGGAGCTTTCAGGTTGTCGTTGCTGTGGACCTTTTCAATCGACTTTCTTTGGGGGCCCCCCTTCTGGTCCGGGGCCCCAAGCTGTTGCCTGCCTTGCCTGCAGCCCCAGACTCTAATGTATTGTTTATGTTGTCAGAAGTATTGTTAGAGCCAGTAGCTTGACGTCTGTAAAAGGGGTGCAACAACTAATCGACTTAATCGATTAAAATCGATGACCAAATTAGTTGCCAACTAATTCAGTCGTCGATTCGTTGGTGACATCATCACGTGTGTTTTACGCGCCGTTAAACTCCAACGTTATCGGTCTTGGAGACATTTAAAAAATATATGTCATGTATTATTGCTCCATAAACATTATATCGCAGTCTTAGTGTCGCCAACTCCTTTCTAAAATGCAAAAAGACAAAAAAATGCGTCTATGATGTATTTTCGATCTTTCCAATCGAGACGAGATCTCTCTCCCGTGTGTGTGTGTGCGAGGGGGCGGGGCAGTTTACACACACGCGGCTGCTACATACAGTTTACACACACGCGGATGCTACATGCAGTTTACACACACGCGGCTGCTACATGCAGTTTACACACACGCGGCTGCTACATGCAGTTTACACACACGCGGCTGCTACATGCAGTTTACACACACGCGGCTGCTCCATGCAGTTTACACACACGCGGCTGCTACATGCAGTTTACACACACGCGGCTGCTCCATGCAGTTTACACACACGCGGCTGCTCCATGCAGCAACACAGGGCGGGGATGGCGGAGAGAAGCGCTCCAAGGTGTGGTTAAATGTTACCCGTCTCGATGTGGACAATGTTCGTTGCCAATAGTGCAATAAGTGTTTAGCATGTCAGGGCGGTAACACGAGCAGTTTGTCTACACATTTATCAAAAGTGCTCCACATCCAGACGGAGGAATGCACCGGGTTCCACTGTCTCTCTGGTAGCGCTGTAGCCCCGTCCACGAGGAACGTTTCCACGTCAGGGTGTTCTGTATGCTAGCAGCAACACACGAGTTAACTACATGACACAAACATGGGTTGATGATTAGAGACTGAGTTATTTATTTTGTTAAAGTTTCAGCTGTTCTGTTCACAGTTCTGTCATCAGATTATTTAATACGATTTGTTAAAGCATTGTTGTTTCTTTTGATGTGAAATATTATTCATTTAATTTAAATAAAAAGCAATGTTAGTTGTGTTCACAATTTGTTAAGTTAATAATATCTGTATTTTTGAGTCAAGTATTCATCTTTATTGTCTTCATTGTTAGTTTCCACACACCTAAAACAACCTCAAGCTACATCTAAAAGTTGATGGCTAAATAAGAGCGTTTGAGAAATTGTGCAAGGCGTACAGTAATAGTCCGAATAGTCGATTAATCGATTCATTAATCGATTATCAAAGTAGTCGTTTGTTGCAGCCCTCGTCTGTAGTCAAGTATGTATAAAGGACTACAATTCCCAGGGTGCCAGACTCTGAAGAGACAGAGATGCAAACTGTCGGAAAGACGCCGTCGAGGCAGTTTTTTAACCGTTAAAGTTATACAAAGAAAACTACCTTTAAAGTCATTCATTATTTAATTGGAGTTCTGCCTCTGTTGTCTGACGTGTTCTGCTTATTGTAAAGAACTGTTTTCTTTGATGACTGTGTGAAAAGTGTGTTATCTTATTTGCAGTAAGCGCAAAACACAGTATCAACACGCCACCGGAGGCCAAGCGAGTCCTTTAATCTGTGAGTAAAACAAACGCGTCGGAAATGTCTGTAAAAGGACATTGAGACCGGGTGTTTGCTCTGGTTGCCTGGGAGACAATCTGTCCGTCCAGTGTTTTATAGTGCATGCATACCCACAATGAAGATGTCATGACTACACTCTTTTAACTTGATTTATAACTTGGTATGCATTTACCTCAACCCCACAACTTCATTCATTGAACTCCAATGTATTTCTACAGTCAGAAATGTATCCATAACCCGTGTCTGATACTGAAACGGTGCAAATGGGGAAGGAAGCAGAGTTCCCGTGGTTAGTGACTCATCAGTTTTTCATCGTGACATCGTGAAAGCTCGTCCCACCTAAAATACCAAATGTTTTATTTCTGCCATCACATAATGAGAGTGTCGTAAGCAGCACATAATCCGGCTCGGCCTATATCCGGCTCCTCGAGGACTCCTGACACAAAGAGGCTCAGAGCAACATGTGATACTCTGTTGACCACACGGAGACACACTGACTGAGATAACGCATCCTCGTTACCGTTTTATAAATGACCCACTTATACGTTACGGAGGAGCTTTGTCCAATTCTGATAATATGTGGCTTCAAGGGACAAAGAACGCATCCAAAAGGAAAATATCAGCCGAAATGTCAAGTAGAGAAATATAGGGCCTAAAGGCAAGAACACAGTACTTTACATACATGTAGTACAACATTACTGCTACTACTACCTATAATAAGAAATACATATTATATAAGAACTAGAAGTATGTGGCTTTAATCCATCCGTGTGTTCAGGAGTGATACAGGATGACGTAAACAGGAAACAGAGGAAGGTAACTGATTGCCCCTTACATTAAAACAGATGTAATGGGATTACTAATACATCATTTGGGGATTACTAGCAGGATTAAAGTCACTACATTCATTTTACAAAATGAGTTACTTGCCATTTTGCAGCTATGGATTTATAATACAGAATATAAAATCAACCAGTAATTAATTATGTATATTGTTTTAATGTTTTACTACGTTTACGACATACTCTGTTTCAGTAAAAGTCCTGCATTCAAAATGTTCCTCGAGTGAAAGTAGAAAAGTATTCTCATCTAAATATAGTGAAAGACAGTGAAAGTAGTCGTTGTGCAGATTGGTCCATTTCAGAATAATATATATGATATGTTTTATAATGATTGATCATGAAAGTGTTCTCAAAGCTGGTGAAGGTGCAGCTAGTCTGAAGTACTTTGTAGACTGCAGGGTAGCTGGTGGAGGTGCAGCTAGTCTGAAGTACTTTGTAGACTGCAGGGTAGCTGGTGGAGGTGCAGCTAGTCTGAAGTACTTTGTAGACTGCAGGGTAGCTGGTGGATTTACTCCAGGTGGAACTAAAGTCTGATTCAACACTTGATTATATTTCACATCATTCATCCACATCTGTGAAGTAACTAAAGGTATTAAATACATGTAGTGGAGGAAAAGTACACCATTTACCTCTGAACTGTAGTGGAGTAGAAGCACAAGGTAATGTAAAATGGAAATACTCAAGTAAAGTACAAGTACGTCAAAATTGTACTCGAGTACATCTACTTAGTTACTTACTTTACATCACTGAGTAATTGTAACGGAACGGTGTGTGCGTGTGTGTGTGTGTGTGTGTGTGTGTGTGTGTGTGTGTGTGTGTGTGTGTGTGTGTGTGTGTGTGTGTGTGTGTGTGTGTGTGTGTGTGTGTGCGTGCGCTGGGTGGGGTGCTGCAGGCCCCTCCTTGATACTCACGATATGTATGCAGGATAGAGGAAGCCGATGAGGTTGCACAGCAGGGAGGCTCCGTACCCGATCACCAGGTACACCGAGATGATCCCGATCAAAGCTGGGGGAACACACACCACATGTTACACACACACACTCCTACACACACTACACACTGACAGAGAAACAAAGGTGGAGGAAGCTGGGTGTGATGCGTGTTTTCCACTCACCCACAGCGATGTAGGTCCGGCTGACTCCAGTCTTCGCCTCTATCTTCGCCAGAGTGTCTGTCATGAAGTTCTTCTCCTGGAGGAACTTCTCGAACCTTTCTTTGAGCCCCTGCGCCATGGCTGCTCTTCTTTATTCTCAGCGATGCTGTTTGTGAGGAGAAGAGGATCAAACTGCGACAGCCTGCAGACACACTGGTTAAAGAGGCGTCACCGCACACCGGAAGTACTGCCTCCAGCTGCACCCTTCAAAATAAAAGCCTCACAGTCTTTGTCTTTGTTCCACACCTAGAGATGGGAGAAGTACTCAGATCTTGTACTTGAGTAAAAGTAGAAGTACTCAGATCTTGTACTTGAGTAAAAGTAGAAGTACTCAGATCTTGTACTTGAGTAAAAGTAGAAGTACTCAGAACTTGTCCTTGAGTAGAAGTACTCAGATCTTGTACTTGAGTAAAAGTAGAAGTACTCAGATCTTGTACTTGAGCAAGAGTAGACGTACTCCGATCTTGTCCTTGAGTAGAAGTACTCAGATCTTGTCCTTGAGTAAAAGTAGAAGTACTCAGATCTTGTACTTGAGTAAAAGTACTCAGATCTTGTACTTGAGTAAAAGTAGAAGTACTCAGAACTTGTCTGAGTAGAAGTACTCAGATCTTGTACTTGAGTAAAAGTAGAAGTACTCAGATCTTGTACTTGAGTAAAAGTAGAAGTACTCAGATATTGTACTTGAGTAAAAGTAGAAGTACCAGAGTGTAGGAATACTCTGTTTCAGTAAAAGTCCTGCATTCAAAATGTCCCTCAAGTGAAAGTAGAAAGTATTCTCATCTAAATATAGTGAAAGACAGTGAAAGTAGTCGTTGTGCAGATTGGTCCATTTCAGAATAATATATATGATATGTTTTATAATGATTGATCATGAAAGTGTTCTCAAAGCTGGTGAAGGTGCAGCTAGTCTGAAGTACTTTGTAGACTGCAGAGTAGCTGGTGAAGGTGCAGCTAGTCTGAAGTACTTTGTAGACTGCAGGGTAGCTGGTGAAGGTGCAGCTAGTCTGAAGTACTTTGTAGACTGCAGGGTAGCTGGTGAAGGTGCAGCTAGTCTGAAGTACTTTGTAGACTGCAGGGTAGCTGGTGGAGGAGCAGCTAGTCTGAAGTACTTTGTAGACTGCAGGGTAGCTGGTGAAGGTGCAGCTAGTCTGAAGTACTTTGTAGACTGCAGGGTAGCTGGTGGAGGTGCAGCTAGTCTGAAGTACTTTGTAGACTGCAGGGTAGCTGGTGGAGGTGCAGCTAGTCTGAAGTACTTTGTAGACTGCAGGGTAGCTGGTGGATTTACTCCAGGTGGAACTAAAGTCTGATTCAACACTTGATTATATTTCACATCCTTCATCCACATCTGTGAAGTAACTAAAGGTATTAAATACATGCAGTGGAGTCAAAGTACACCATTTACCTCTGAACTGTAGTGGAGTAGAAGTACACAGTAGCATAACATTTAAATACTCAAGTAAAGTACCTCAACTTGAGTAAATGTACTTAGTTACTTTCCACCACTGCACCTATTTGCTAGTTTAGGCAAAGTTCCCTGACCCTGTCATTCATTTGCATAACTTTGAGATAATGTTCACTTTATGCAAATACAGAACCCTCTAACGCACCAAAACACCAACGACTGCTTCTCCTGCTCTCCAGAGGAAAGAAACTGAACGAGTTGAGACCGCCTCCATCACAGGACCTGCTCCACGTGGTCCTTCACCTCCTTTGTCCTTTCTGATCACATATTGAATTCTTCCCCAGCAGATGGGCTCTGTCCAGTATCTCTAAGGCGACTGAACAAACGATAAAGGTGACGGACGGTACATTGTCGCTAAAAGAATAATAAGATGCACTGAAAGCTATTCATGAGAGGAAACATGTTTGCTGTACTATAAACCTTCCAAGTCAGAAACAGCAGCTCATCCCTGCACGATTATTTGTTCTCACCCTCTTTGTGCCAACTCCAACCCTTATGTACTATGTATCTAATAGCATTACATTTCCTTGTCTATAGACAACCTGTGACTTCAGTGTTTCATTGCTATATCTACACCGTAGCTAATGTGCACATGACAATAAAGCCTTGAAACTTGAAACTGTGGCCGTTTCTCAATGTCGAGTCTACCTGAGCCACTATTTCAAGTATACTACGTCATCGAGTGGCGCCGAAGGACTGTTTAGATGCATGTTAAATGCATGGATGTATAATAAGATTGGCTTACGGTAAGATGACATTTCATAAGGTTAAATGCCCAGCATTCTGCGCCACTCGATGACGTAGTATCCTTGAACTAGTGGCTCTGCAGCAGGTGTACTCGACATTGAGAAACGGCCTCTCTCTGCTGCTTTTTCTGCCACCGCTGAACTCTCTATGTAATCATGTATGGTCGTTAAGCTTCACCTTTAGGCGCAACTCATGTGGCTGCGAAATGGTCAACGAGACACACCTTGTATACGATCATTGCAGCCGTATGAAGGTTACAAAACACACGGACTCAAATGCACCAGAACAGAAGACACCTCTGAACAATGGAATCCATAAGGTGTATAAAGCCCTCGGCCAAGAGGCAGCGGGAGCAGCAGAGGCCTCTCCCTCCTGCTGCTGCCTTAAAGCACTTCCTTACCATTGTTTCAGAAGTAAAACACCTGTGCATACATGAACATGTTTTTTAAAGAGACTGTTATGATATAAATGTTACATGTTCTGTGCTCTCACATTGTGATAGAGAGCCTGTAATGGTCTTTCCTTATGGAAACAGTATCCTCAATGTCCAAAAATGTGCAGCCATGTCGTTGCTGACATTTACCTACAGTGTTCCAGATCTTCAACAGCACCACGGAAAACCAATGAAATCATTTTTTTCATCGTAAAACCTCGATTTCCTCTAATTTGATGCTCAATATTTTTTTTGTATCAATTACACCCTTTTCTGAAGTGAATCTATCCTCATGACAATGCAAAGTAGCACGTGTTCCTCATTCTGGAAATCCCTCCCCACCGTGTGTGTGTGTGTGTGTGTGTGTGTGTGTGTGTGTGTGTGTGTGTGTGTGTGTGTGTTTACTGTGAAGGCAGGTGGAAGTAAATGTGTTCCTCACATCAATACTAACTGAGGCTAGCTTGATGCAGCTCGAGCGCAGCAATTATAGACAGTTAGGGGAAGTTTTCCCTGACTCATGTCTTACAGGCGTCTCATTCTCCTCTACACACTGTGTTGCTCACTCCTGTATTAAAATCCCTCAGGTACTAGGTTATCAGACAACATTGTATTCAGGTGAGGGATTGTCAGATTTACTAAACAACTCACCACCTGGTTTAAAGGAATATCTCCTGGGAGGCTAAACTAAGGGCACACAGTAAGGCTGAGGTTCTGCAGCCGCACCCTTCCTCGCTTTGATGACTTGCATAATACAACGGCTGGCATACAATGCAATCATTGCCAACATCCTGCAGTGAGTAGCAGCTGCTGTAAGCCACGTGCTACACTGAGAAACACCTTCTTATCACTGTTGTAATAATGTCAATTTCTTAATCCATGCTGTTTATTTAGTCTTGTGTTTTTGTTTCCTCAATAACTATTACTGCTGTACGGTGCATCTTAGGTTTGTCTCTGTGCCGTGTAACTTGAGGATGTGGGTTTGACTCCATCATATACATTCAGTATCATTAGGTTTATTAGGGACTCATATTTGTCCCAGTCAACAAAAGCTCTTCAGTCTGTATGTTGGAAGCATCACACGTAAGGATTAGTTATCCTAGCTTTGGTAAATAATGGTCTGTTTCCGCACAGAAATAATTCTAAATGTATAAAAGGAATCATTGTAAGCACACACGTTTTAAAGGTGGCCTTCCTCCCCGGATCAACGAGGGAGCGAGCTGGCGCGAATGAAGACGGGGAGCTGTGATTATATCATGGCGGTTAAATTCTAAAGCATAAACAAACACACCCAGACCTATAACACACACACACACACACACACACACACACACACACACACACACACACACACACACACACACACACACACACACACACACACACACACACACACACACACACACACCTGCAGGAGGGAGCAGGACTCTGTATGAGTGCAGCATACGCTTCATTCTACTGACACACACACACACACACTTAATTAAGAGACAGGAACAACTATTCATATTCGGGAAACAAACAACTTCCTGGTTTGTAGTACAACAGTTAAAGAAAATATTTGTAATACAATATGTAAATAGTCAGTGCAACACACACACACACACACACACACACACACACACACACACACACACACACACACACACACACACAGCTCCATTAGACGCTGCCACCCTCTTTGTATATATCTGTGTGGGGGATTCATCCATGGAGTCCTTCTCTTGTGAAAGTGTAACTGAAGCTGCTCATGAGGCATCAGAGTAAACAAATCTGTCCTTTTAAGAAATCCCCTTGTGTGCTTCGGTGCGGTCTGAACGGCAGCACAAAGCGCAGCGCGTATGGATTACAGGCATGATGAGAAATACCACAGTACAGTTACTGTATGAAACACTACCTTCGTTTTTAACCACAAAATAAATAATGGTTGTGTTTACCTTTTTTAAAGCAAATGTATTAAGTTATTGCCATAGAAGTCTTTCACTAACAAGTGCAGGTTTGTTCTGCCTTTACCTGAAGCCTTTAAAAAATGGCTTTACATGCAACACATTTGTAAATAAACACATCATCCTAATATTGAATTAGCACGTGGAGTGATGAGGTTTTAAAATACTAGAACAGAAGTTGTGTGAAGCTTTTTATTTGACATTTAGAACAATACAAAAGTATAAAATACCTATCATTTAATCCAATTGCATTTCATGGGATTCAAGAATGCGTTGCAAATACTAAACTGTTGCCTTGAAGGTGGGGTCGGTAAGAATGGAGAAACCAGCTCGAGATCGCTAGAATTTGAAAATACACAACCGGAAAAAACCTGCCACTTCCTCACAGAGCCCCTCCTCCAACACACACGGACGCGCACATGACCAATGAGGGCACGAGATAAGTTTTTGCCCCGAGGGAAGGCTGACAGGCAGGTAGGCCGTCCAGTTACTTTAGCCGGGCCGAAGCAGATGATTGGTCGTGCTTTTTACAGCGCCACGGCTTCCACAGATGAATTTTTGTTATGGATTTGTTGTCAAAGCACTTCAGATATTCATTGCTATCGGGATGTTAAGAGCATTCCATGGAATATAACAAAAAGTGCATCTCGAGCCGGTTTCTCAAACTTACCTACCCCACCTTTAATACCTGCTGATTAATAATTGGAGCATGATTTTTGGGAAAGCAAACAACCAGCTATATAGTGACACAAGAAAATTAGAAGACTACAAATTCTAAAAACGGCACATGTTACTGTGTGTGTTAGGTTCTTTGAATTGGTATTAACAAAATAAGCGAATTAGTGTTTTTTAAATCTGCTACTGCAAGACAATTTGGGGGCCTCTCGTAGCCTGGAGATCACTGAACATTTGGGGATGTGGGGTCCGGACAGTGGGGGGGACATGGTGTCTGTGTATATATTAACTTGCTGGCTCCGGTAGAGGTGAGCCTGACGCTGGCACAGCCCCATCTGGCTCAGCAGCATCAGGATGTCTCTGTGGAACGCCTTCGTCAGGATGGCATACAAAAAAGGGTGCGCACAAGAGTTGAGAGGGTAGAAAAGCACCAGCAGCACCTGTGGAGATAAAGATCGATCAGACTTTACTTTAAAGGGCCCCTATTATACTGTGTTTCATCAATATATCACAGGTCTCAGATATATCCAGAGCCTGTCTCTGATTGGCTGAAACACCAAACAGATAATTGCAGCATTACCCATAATCCCCTATGTTTCAGCCCTGTTTCCAGCTCATTTTCTGACAGGTTTTTCTAGAAATGGATCATAAAGAGAGAGAATCTTTGTTCCTGAAACTTTCAGAGTCTCTTTCCACAGAGGGGAGTAGGGATGGGTAACGAGCCCCGGTATTAAATGGGCCCCGGTCTGAATTATTAAAGACCGTGGTACCGTTAAGCTCCAACGTTATCTGTCTCTGGAGACATTTAAAAAATATGTCATATGTATTATCGCTACATAAACATTATATATTGCAGCTTTAGTTTCGCCAACAAGGGGGCGGGGCAGTTTACACACACGCGGCTGCTACATGCATGCAACACACACACCCGGCGGAGATAGCGGAGAGAACTAAGCGCTCCGAGGTGTGGTTACACTTTACCCGTCTCGATGTGGACAATGCTCGTTACCAAAAGTGCAATAAGAGTTTAGCATGTCAGGGCGGTAACACGAGCAGTTTGTCTAAACATTTAGCAAAACTGCACCACATCCAGACGGAGGAATGCACCGGGTTCCACTGGCTTTGTAGTAGCTCTGTAGCCCCATCCACGAGTAACGTTTCCACATCATGTATGTTATGTATACCTCAATCATCCTCCAGAAGAACCGTTAGGCCTTTCGCAGCATACCTGTATGCCCCACCTGTGCTGCTCTGTACCACTGTATTTTTGCAGTAAGAGTAAATACTTGTTTTTTGTTTGTTTTTTTACAGTTCTATAAGTTCACATTATTTACAATTTACCTTTTTGAATTTTTTAAAAGAACCGATATGGGTACCGTTAAAGGACCGGATCGATAAGCGGTATCGATAAAAGTAGTAGTATCGTTAAAACCTTACCGATACCCATCCCTAGAGGGGACACATGTTTATGTATCAAAGATGTGAAAACGTGGATTTTGCATAATAGGTGACCTTTAAAAATAAAATAAGAATCTCAAGAGGAAGTCCCACCTTGGAGTCTGTGATGGTCATCAATGGTTGGTGGAGCACCGCAAACAAGCCATAGAAACAGATGGGAGCCAGACACAGGAAGTTGGTGAAAATCAGAACCGCCATGCGTTTAGCCATGGTCGTATCGCATCTGCTGGACTGGTGCTGGGGATTGTGCACCATGCAGTAGATGTGGAGGTAACATAGACACACCACCATGAAAGCAACGACATTAACCATGAGCAACGACACCACGTAGGTCCGAGCAGCGGTGGTTTCAGTGTCCATGGGCAAGCAGATGCTCACTTTCTGGAAACTGCTCATTCCCACTACTGGCAGCAGAGCGAGGATCAGACACAGCAACCAGCCGATTAGCATTAGCACAGCTGCGTGGCGTAACCTCATCTTCCTGTCTGGCCTCATTGCGTAGAAGATTGCATGCCAACGTTGCAAGCTGATTAGCGTTAATGTGAACACTGATAGCTCGCTGCCAAACACTGATAACGTTCCTGCTAGATTGCAGCCACTTCCTGTTTGCCAGGCGATAGCATAGTGGTAGTAATGGGAGCGTGTGTAGAGGTCCACAGATGCTATGAACAGTAAGTATATCCCCATGCAAAAGTCTGCGAACGCCAGGTGACCCATGAGGAAGCGGGTGACGGACAACTTCTGCCGGCTGGTCAGCAGGATGAACATCACCAGGAAGTTAGCGGAGATAGCTAACAGACTGACCGCCCAGACTAACACCCGCAGGTAGCCTCGACTCATCACATCCTCACAGGGGTTCAAAGCATCAGGCAGGGGGGTACAAAGGAGTCTGTGAGTATCCGTACGAAGTTCATCACACAGAGCAAAGTCAAACCCTTCACTGAGATGCTCTGTAGGCAACTCCACGTAAAACAAACCCTCATTCTGAGCCTGTTCAGTCGGGCACGTGGGGCTGTCGTACAAGTGGTTGTGATTTCTGCTCCCATGAGCTGGCGGAGCAGAGCTTTCTTTGAGATGCTGGTACACTTCGTTAACTGGATATTTCTGAGAGGAGTCCTGCAGCCTTTTCAACGCAGTCCGTGTCAGGTTGCAAAAAACGGCCTCAGAGTGTCTTGAAAACAGAGATAGGGATGATTAATCAGAGAATGAACAACCACATTTCTTAACATGCATGCAAGAGGTGCATTATTTTACTCTACATCAGGGGTGTCAAACTCAATTTCATCACGGGCCACATTCGCATTATGGTTGCACTCAAAGGGCCGGTTGTAACTTTAAGACTATATAAAAATATAAATATTTAATATATATAAACTAATGTATTGCCTCTGCATTGGATTATTATCGGATAGGGTCATAACTTCATATTTAACTCGGTCTGAAAGCAGAAGTCTAGGGCAAATAATTGCAAGTCTCTTCAGTGAGAACGTCACAAAAGGATTTAAAAAGACATTTTGAAGAAAAAAATTAAAATCTGAGAAAAAAAGTCAAATTTGAGATGCATTGTGGGACATGTAGTTTATGGGCAACGTGCTTCTGTAAATCGCCATGTAACCGTATAAGAAACATATTATATTCTTTGCAAGCTCTTGTGGGGCCACATGAAATGAAGTCGCGGGCCAGATTTGGCCCCCGGGCCTTGAGTTTGACACCCCTGCTCTACATAGTTCTTAAACACCAGAAAGTCTTGACAGGGGGAAAGAAAAGCAAAAATGCCCTTTGTCCTTAACTTCGTTTGCACATATCGGGCACGTACACTACCTCATCTGTCAGAATAATTACCTATACATGTAACAACGTCAAAGCATAAACCTAATCATGATTAAATAATTGTAAATGATTGTTTAAAAGCACAACCCATCTATAAAAAGACTCAGCCAGAAAGTAGGAAAAATAACGACCTAAAATTACAATAATCCCCAAATTATATCTAAACATTATTTGTGTCATAAGTGTGGTACGGTGGCCTGGAGGTTTTTCTGGGATATGTTAATGCTCAGGGTGAAAGAGGACCTCGCGATTGTCAAGTGACTCACAGTGCAAAGGTTTTCTTTTCACAGAACCATGTTTAAATGTAAAAGCATTACAATGCTGACAGAAAAAGACTTGAACTCAATTCATTGAATCCTCAGCCTTTGTGAGTACACATAGATAAGGAGAGCCTGAGGAGAGTTTGGTATGTGAAGGACAATAACTTGAAAACACATCACAGTGGGAACATATTTCCCAACACTTTAAATTCTCCTACTTACCCTCTCCATCTCTTCACCATTTTGAGACCACAACAATGGCTGGGGAAGGTCAATTCAGCGCTCTGTAAGTGGAGGAAGGCTCTAAAGGGGGGAGGAACTTTGAGGGCCCAGGTGTTTTTAATCTGGAGCTTTTCAATGGTCTCCATACCTATTGAAGGCAGAGAGCTAACTTTGGTTTCTGAAAGGTCTCTAGAAGATAAAAAGTTCAGATTATTCTTTAGGGTACGCTTGTTCCTGTATATTTATCAGTATGTGACACATAAAGATAGTGTTTGATGGGAACAAAAGGTTATTTTTTTAGCAAATTCTCTACATTCACTCACAGATGCGTTGGGCCGTGAATCACGCCATAAAAAGCAAATTCGTCTATTCGTTCCAAATCCACGTTCCTGTGAAGATACCTGAAGAACGGAGGATAGGGAAACATTAGAGGCGATTAAAAGGGCTGCTGATCTGGTGGTATCATTCATGAACATTGCATATATGCACACCTTGGTGCTTTGGTAGATGATTAGGACTACTAGAAAACAATAAATAGGAAAAAACATATGGATCTGTAGACAACATCCCAGATAATTACATTACAACTAAATACTTTAACCTGCCTGCCAGCCAGCCACGAGTCCCACTGTTATAATCTAAAATGGTTTACACATCCTCCAGTCTGGGGTGGCGTGGGCAAGGGACTCCGTATATTTTATCTTAGTTTTTTCTTTTTCTTTTTGTATTATCGTTTAAAGTGGACCTATCATGCTATTTTTAGGCAATAGCATAGGTCTCAGATATATAAAAAACATGTCTATGAAGTGTTTTGCTCAAAATACCAAACAGATCACCCATTCTAGCCATGCCTCATATCCCTCTATTTCACTTCCTGTTTCAAAAGTGCTGATTTGGGGATAAAGCTTTATAGATTTAAAAAAAGGGCGGGGTCTGAGCTCATGCGGGACCCGGCAGCTACTGTCTAAACGAAATGCTGCTGTGATGAAACGCCATATCATGGATTATCAAGGATCTGAAACAGTCTGGAGCTCAAAGGCTTTCTCTCTTGCCGGTTAAACCACAAGGTGAGTTCCTTTCTACTTCCTGCTTCTTCACACACATGCTCTCCAGTACAGGTTAGCTCTGAGTGTTAGCGATGCTAATGTAAACACCGACCATTACGTCCAAAACAGTCGGGCATTGTTTCTGATAGCAACGGTTCTGATAGTCCCGTGGGTCCACATTTCAGATATCACGTCATATCGGACGCAAATCTGGATCAGCTCCGTTGTAGCCTCGTTTTTAGAGATTTGGGTACGGAGGAAAAGAGAGAGGGTTTTATTTTCTGACGCTGCGTGAGTTCCCCGACACACCGGGGACACATATCAAAAAGTGCATTTTGCATGATAGGTCCCCTTTAAATAATTGATATCTGTGTGTATATGTCGCTCTGTGAGGGCTAGAAAACAATCAATAGGTTTGTCACAAAAACAAAATGGAGGATAGATCAGGGACAATGTACCACAGCCACATTTTGATCTGTACACAACATCCATTATTACTAAAAAAAATTCACACAGTAGTAATTATCTTCAGTTTAAGATTATGTTTTTGTTCCACTGTTAAAATTCAAAATGGCTTACACTTCCTCCAGTCTGCTCCCATTGAAGGCATAGCGCTGGATCTCTTTCACACCATTGCTATTCAGCATGCTTTAAAAGAGAAGAGAAAAGGAGAATTTTCCTAAGAGACATCCATTCATCAATCATTACAAAGGAGTACTTTTATCCGTACTTTTACCATTTGGTTCCGTTAGTGCCTGGAATTTTGCATTCACACTAAAAAGAGAACTTAGTTCAGAGAATTTTTCCCCCATGTTTAGTCCCTGCTTGAGAGGTGGTACTATCCTGGGGAGAAAAAAGTACCAATTTCTGATTAGCTGGGCGAATTGCAAACCACGCCCCGTAAAACTCTGAAAAGTTTTGTGAAGCCGCCATTGTATTTGCTGGCATTAGCATTATTAGCATTAGCATTAGCCCCGCGCACCAACGGAGAGAGACTAATTTATGGCAACACAAAAAAAAACATGGGAGCGGTGGATATGAGGAGGTGTCGGAGTTCTGGCGATTTACTCGGAAGTCCCCAACTTCGGGGACTTCTGGCGGGGGACTTCGGGCGGCAGTATACGCTGTGAAGTTGTTTGCGGCCTGCCAGTAAACCCAAAGCAGAAGAAGAAGAAGTGACGTCAGCAGCTTAATTTGCATAATCTTCCCTCAGGGAATTTATTCCGGTGTGAACGCGATCGGCTCTTAGTTTCATGGGGGAACTAAGAGCTGGGAACTAAGTACGGCAAAGTACTTGGTGTGAAAGCGGCTTTTTGACCTCCATGTTTATTCATGACGATGCAATAGTGAAATACTTGCAGATACTTTCCTACTGTTATACATATTTCCTTCATGCTAATTATGAACCCTCTTGTTGAAATGACGGCTCAGCTGGTTGTAGGTTTAGATTATTAAAGGCTTTATTTGGAGCTGTAGTGTGGGACCTTTACATCTAAACCTAAACCCTAACACTTTTGAATAAAAAAACAGATTAAAAAAAATACAGATTTCAGTATTCTGACAGAACGATTTCAGAAGCAATGTGTTTCTATTGGTAGTATGTTTCGTGCCTGCACCAAATAATAACAAATTAGAAGGGAAAAAAGATGACAACAAATACAGATTTCAGTATTCTGAGGCTCTGAGCCCCATTTATTTTCCTCGCGGACGGCAAAAAAAGTCAGACATTATACTATTTAAAATAAAAGGGTTAGGCTTACGGCCCGTCCACACGGCGGCGTGCGTTGACGCTTGCCGGCGGGCGTGTCTGACACTCGACCAACAACCAATCACATGAATCTCCCGCCCCTGACACACAAGCAGCGGTTTGATTGGCTAGAGCTTCTACTGGCATATGATTCGATTGGCTGACGCTTCTGCCGAGGCGTCAAAAGTTGAACATTGCTCAACTTTTGAAGCCACCAACGCCAGCAACGCTCCACGTCGCTTCCCAAAATGCAGTTTGGCTAAAAGTGTCGTCACCCCATTCAAAGTGAATGGGCAGAAGCGTTGGAGGCTTCAACGCACGCCGCTGTGTGGATGGGCCGTTAGGGTAAGATATTGAGTAAGAAAATGTTTTTATGAACCACACAGCTTCTGGTATTCCAAGACCCGACCGGACAAAAAGACGTGGTGCAGGCACGAAACACACTACCAATAGAAATACATTGCTTTTAAAAAATGTCTGTGTGACACGAATCAATAGATTAAATTAATTTCGTGACTATAACACGAAATGCCGTGAGACTGCCTATCATAACAACCTTGCAGACTTAGCTTGGAGATTGGGCAGATGATGTGTTTCTGTAAAGTTGACCCTCATAATTATCATACATACTTTACTATGTGTCGCAGAAAACCTTTCTGACAGTGCCTTAAGTGAAAGTCTATGTCCTATCGCAAAACGCAAAATGTGACGTAAATTAGTTTAAGATATGTTAAGTATGAATAACAAATGCAAGAGATTTGATTGGTGTAAAGCTGTAAATACAAATGAACAATTCAACTCTCAGTTGTACTCACATGGTCAGAGTATTCTCAGATATTCCAGTGAAGGAGTTAGCGGGGATCACCTGGATGAAGACATTCTCCACTATCTCCCTGTCAGAGAGCCATGCACACAAAGCAGTTATAACCTCCGTAACTTTGAGCAAACAAAAGACACTAGAGTTTATTTCACATACAAAATAAAATCATCCTGGCTGGACTGGATATATTGAAGCCCGGGGAAGGAGGTGAGCCCTGTGTTGGTGATTCCTCTGTGAAGAGACACACAGATGAAAATATAGAACATTTACTTTGTTTTCTTGAGAAAACATGACGTGCTTATGAAACACGAGAATGCAAATGAGCAAAGGAAAGTTTACTTACAGGTACTTTAAATTAGGCAGATCTTTAAACGCCTCTTGGTCGATGTGTGACAGGGTTTTGATACCAGTCAGCTGTCTATTGGACACACAAGATACACACAAACACACTTTACTAACTCATACTCTTGTTATTACGTCTGAACACACTGATGCTGTAACAAAATAATCCATCCATCCATCCATCCATCCATCTGTCTATCCATCCATCCACCCATCTATCCACCCATCTATCTATCTATCTATCCATCTATCTGTCTGTCTATCTATCTATCCATCTATCCACCCATCTATCTATCTATCTATCCATCTATCTGTCTGTCTATCTATCTATCCATCTATCCAACCATCTATCTATTCATCTATCTGTCTGTCTATCCATCTATCTATCTATCTATCCATCTATCTATCTATCTATCTATCTATCTATCTATCCACCCATCTATCTATTCATCTATCTGTCTGTCTATCCATCTATCTATCTATCTATCTATCCATCTATCTATCTATCTATCTATCCACCCATCTATCTACCCATCTATCTGTCTGTCTATCTATCCATCTATCTGTCTGTCTATCTATCTATCTATCCATCTATCCACCCATCTATCTATCTGTCTGTCTATCCATCTATCCATCTATCCATCTATCCACCCATCTATCTATCCATCTATCTGTCGTCTGTCTGTCTGTCTGTCTATCTATCTATCCATCTATCTATCTATCCGTCCATTCATCCATCCATCTATCTATCTATCTTATCATTTAAAATGTGCTTTCTTTTTCTGCTAGAAAATGGCTCACAATAGTTTAGTTCCAATGTGGTTTGGTCACTAAATATAACGTCCTTCGCCCTTATCTACTCTAACATGTCCATAGTTTCTGTGTTGATTTCTATATGTATCGAGCCGGGATAGTAACAGTACATTTTTGGCACTTCAATTAAAATGTGGCTTTAAAAACAAGATCTGAAGGGAAAATGGTAAATGATAAATACACTGGCATTAAAAATATTATATGAATAACATAAGACTTCTTAGACTCACAAGAGATCGGGGAACATTGCATTAATTTAACCTTCATAAAGAAGTAGTAGTAGTATAATAATACTAACATTTAAGGTAATATACATTTTAATTGGCGTATATTAGCCCCTTTTAATGAAAAACAGTGAAATGTTCATTAATAGGTGCTAATAGCCAAATGTATCATTGAGAACATCATCATCTTTAGTGTTGTATTATATAATTGCGATTGAATGATTCAAAAGGAAGAATTACCCTCAGCTGCAGAACCTTTTTTGGGTGTAATTTCATCAGATAAATCGGTAATTGAAACAGAACCAATAGCACTTGGTCGCTCCTTTGTGAATTCACAAGAGGTTTATTTGAATCAAAATGGAGCGGCGCTGCTCGAAGGTTACATACATGTGGCTGACCCTGGACAGGTTGTGGAAAGAATGCTTCTCCAGATACTTTAAAGTATCATCATCTGTGATGTATCTGAAACACAAAAAACACAATAAATACTCACTCTAGAGACTAATACTATTCCAATGTTGCTACTAAGGGGATTTAAAAGAGCTTGGCACCAATTTCATATTCTCTGACTCGTCGTGAACAAAGTTTACTAATGATCCAGGCCTGCAATACATGTCGAATACAGAGTCTCCCTTTCTCTACAGTCTGAATAATGATAGGGCTTTATCATCATCAATACGGAGTTCATCATGTCTACATTTTTGGTATTAAGGATTAAATAAGATCTAATCTCACAATTAATGGCGGTATACATCAATTTGTCAACACGTTTTTACAGTTTGTACCTGAATCCAACTCGTTTGAGCAAAGGTGGGGTAAGTTTGAGAAACCGGCTCGAGATACACTTTTTGTTATATTCCATGGAATGCTCTTAACATCCCGATAGCAATGAATATCTGAAGTGCTTTGACAACAAATCCATAAAAAAAACGTCATCTGTGGAAGCCGTAATACTGTAAAAAGCACAACCAATCGGATTGGATGGCCTACCTGCCTGTCAGCCTTCCATCGGGGCACACACTTATCTCGTGCCCTCATTGGTCATGTGCGCGTTCCTGTGTGTTGGAGGAGGGGCTCTGTGAGGAAGTGGCAGATTTTCTCTGGTTGTGGATTTTCAAATTCTAGCGATCTCGAGCCGGTTTCTCAAACTTACCTACCCCACCAAACCATTATTACAATAAAAGGTTAATATTATTGTAATTACAAATGATTAAGCCACTCGTTTATATACATATATCAGATTAAAAGCATCAAAGTAGCCTCCTGTGGAAAACCAACAGATGGGATATAATGAAACATTTTCTGGATTGAAGTTTTTCAGCAAATTGTTGATTTTCTTTATGAAGTCTTGACACTGTTGTTGTTCCATGATGGATTACCTGAACGCATGTGTGTAGTTTGGATGTTGGACTGCTATTTTTGAGAGTTTACAAAAGAACTCTAGGCACACATAATTGTTTATTTTCCCATGAAGGACCTGCACTCTGAGCTGGAGCAGAACACACTTGAGTCTGAAGAGGCTGAGGCAACATCCTGCTCTCTCTGTCCCTCAGAAGGAGGTGATTGTGTTTATTTGTTGTTGTTGTTGTTGTTGTTGTTGTTGTTGTTGTCAAGTATAAACCAAAGAAATCCCTTCAAAAATCCCCAACAAGCTATCTTTTATTCTGGCTGTATGAGCGTACCATTACTGGTTCATGGAGTCATGACTGGTGTGTTCAAATCGCAGGAAGTCGAAGTTGTTTTTCGAGGCAGTCATTTAGATTTTCTTTAAATGTAGTCTCTCTCTCTCTCTCTCTCTCTCTCTCTCTCTCTCTCTCTCTCTCTCTCTCTCTCTCTCTCTCTCTCTCTCTCTCTCTCTCTCTCGGTTTGAAAGATAAGTGGTGAGTGTAGAAGAGACTCTTACATGTGAGAAATGTTGGCCAAGTTGGAGAATGCGTTTTCAGGGATGGAGGAAAGCTGAGTTCCCACCATCCACCTGAAACACAATGAAACATTACTATGCATGTTCTGTCTTAATACAACAAAAAGCGTGAATTAGATGTGAGCGAATGTGAGTACTTACACCTCCCGTGTGCTGGAATGGAAAAGAGGGATGACCTCAGCTCCAAAACATGACACGCTGTAGATGTCCCAGTCACACTGGCACCCAGTTGGACAATATTCCAGAAGAACAGAGACCTCGACAGTACAGACAATGAAAAAAAGTACATTTAAATCCGACTTCATTGTAAGAGAGAAGGGATTCAGTGATGGAGACTCCGAGGTGGTCACGGACGGTGCACAGTGAGAAGTGGAAAAGAGTCCAACTGATTTTAACATTAGCTGCAATATGCACCAACAACCATGAGGGGCACACATGGACACTTAGTAACCCTCACACAGCAGCTGTGAGAGTGAAAGCCCTACTTCTCATACAGTAGACCAGGGATGGGCAAATCGCGGCCCCCACCTCCTCTTTTTGCGGCCCTCAGATTAATTTACAAACAAAGTAATTAATTTAAAAAATAAATAATAATCTCTGTGTATTGTGTTTGTTTCGGAAACACTCACAAGCACCGGCTGTTGTTATGCCTGCTGTGACGTTAAAGGTGGGGTAGGTACATTTCAGAAACCGGCTCGAGATACACATTTTGTTATATTCCATGGAATGCTCTTAACATCCGGATAGCAATGAAATTGAATATCTGAAGGGCTTTAACAAAAACTCCATAAACGTCATCTGTAGAAGCCGTAGGCTAATACTGTAAAAAGTACAACCAATCGGATTGGATGGCCTACCTGCCTGTCAGCCTTCCATCGGGGCACAGACTTATCTCGTGCCCTCATTGGTCATGTGCGCGTTCGTGTGTGTTGGGGGAGGGGCTCTGTGAGGAAATGGCAGATTTTCTCCGGTTGTGTATTTTCAAATTCTAGCGATCTCGAGCCGGTTTCTCAGACTTACCTACCCCACCTTTAAGTTACCGCTTCTAATTATTCCTTAACAAGCTTTGCATTTATCATCTGAATTTGGTGAAACAAGTTTAATATTCTAAAAACCAAGGCTTTGTTTATTTGAAATCGGATGAAAACAAACTGTCACGGACCCTGCCGTGTTATCTATGATTACTACGCTTTTCATTCATAATTTCAGCCGGGGGGGGCGCTGGGGGGGCGCTGGGGGGGCGCTGAGGAACAGCAGAGTGCAGGCTGACAGGTGTCTGTGTCAGCCCGCACAGCGTCAGCAGAGGCGACAAGTGTCTTAGGTTCCAGTTAGTCAAGTAAGGTCTGGGTAAGTGTTCATGACTTCATGTGTATGTCATCTTAATGGTTCATCTCAATGCACACACATTTCCCGTGCTTTCCAATAGTTTAAAATAGTTGTATTCCACTGTTCAATAACCTGTTCAATACAAACATGCCATTGTAAAAATTAAATAACATTTCTGTGAACTGATATTTGTTTCGTGAGTTTATTAGAGGATGTTGCCCTGAAAGATTGTAAAATGTCAATGAAGATGTCAGACTTAGTATATTTGTTAATAATTACATACAATACATGGAAGTGTGTGTGTGTGTGTGTGTGTGTGTGTGTGTGTGTGTTCCAAGTGAATCTGCAGCCCCCTGGTGGCCAGTACATAAATGATGTGGCCCCCACCAACATCCAAGTTGCCCATCCCTGCAGTAGACCTATAGTTACTGGTATTTTAGTGTAAAGTAAGCAAGTAAAATGTATTTATAATGTGCTTTTTCATAGTCACAAAGTGCTTGACAAAGCATTAAAAACATCGTACGAATCATAAAAGATTAAATGACCACACAAGCCACGTGTTAATAAGTGCAGTGTAGATATGGCAATGAAAAACTTCACAGGCTCCTCCAACAGTGCAACGTGAATATATTTAGGACATAAAACAAATCAAACAGATACAATATTGCAAGAGAATGTTTTGAGAGTAAAAACAAATAAAATAGAAATAATGCAAGAAGAGTCTTTATACAAGGAAATGGAATATGATATATTAGATAAATAATTTGCAAGATGCAAACAGATGAAGGATACTTTAAGACGCTAGATCCGGTCTGACCCCCTGAATGTAGCGTCATTTCAAATTGGCTCCTGGGCTCCATCTTCCACCTATCAGGGCATACATGGTAGACACCGCTGCCGAAAACAAACAATGCTATTGAAGGCTTTAAAACACATATAACCAGCCTGACACAGGGCACATATGGCCCTGGACCCCCGTCCTCCTCACTAAAGACTGTTCTGGGACGCCAGTATCCATTTCACTTCACAAAACTACATTCTCCATTCATAATAAAAACATCATATCTGTCTGAACCCAGAGCCCAGTCTGCTCTGATCGGTTAGCTGGCTGGCTCTGCTGTGATTCGTCAACCGCTTAGAGATGTCACGCCCCTTACAGTACGTCCACACAGCAGCTTGACGAATCTTCCACCGCTTCCAACACTTCTCTGCCCATTGACTTTGAATGGGGATGACGTCACTTTGCCTCGCTTTTCGCCGAACTGCATTGTGGGGAAGCGAAGCGAAGATTTCCAGGATTTCCAGGATTCAAAAGTTGAGCAATGTTCAACTTTTGAAGCTGAGCTGGAAGCGTCAGCCAATCAAACACGTTTATGCAAATCTGACAGTAGAAGCGCAAGCCAATCAAACCGCGTGTAAGCAGGGAGAGCCAGACCGCAGTTCATTTCCTCATATTCCAAACGAGAAGTTACGGTAGCAAATCACCCGGTTCTTTACGAGCAGAACTATTAACGGGATACAAACCGGAGGAACCAGACATGGAGGGAGGTGGCAGAGACAGTGGGGGAAACTGGTAGATTTTCACCTGTTTGGGGAGTTTATATATATATATATATATATATTGCTCGCATAAAATCCCCGGGGTTTTTTGCTTTGTATGTCGGGGGCGGGAGATTCATGTGATTGGTTGTTGGTCGCATTGCTCTCAAAAATCCCCAAGCTCCACGCCCAGCTCCAAGCTTTTCGAAAAGCTGCTGTGTGGACGTACCGTTAGACTCACCTACAACGTGGCGGACTGGCCATCGGGACGCGTTCGGGCCCAAACCCGATGGGCCGCTACTGAAATGGGCCGGTCGGATAAGTCACCAGCACCCCCCGTCGACAAGTTACTAGCGGTATTTACTTGCGGTACCGAGGTGGGCCGGTCGAGAGTCCCGGGCTGATTTTTAGTCCCAGTCCGCCTCTGGTTGGAGAGCTAGAAGTGTGAGTGATGTCACTATGTTACGGAAGTAAACAAAGTGTGTGGGAGAGAAACTCCCTCTGGACACACAGGGATTTCCACCTTTGCCGACCATTTACATGCACACATCCATGTACAACCACAAAAGGAAAGGGAAAACCCCAAAATCATAATAGGGCCTCAAAAAGTGCCATTTTCAAAATGGGTTAGTTTTGTATGTGTTCTTATTGTGTGTGATATATTACCTTGAATAGAAATAGGTTAAAAGACAAACATAATTTTCACACAATCCTTTTTTTTCCAAATGTTCGACAATATAATAACTATCAGAATATTTCTAACAGGAAATACGTGGACACTGCGAGGCAAAACACAGAGCTGATTTAATATGTTTAATAAGAAACAACAGCGCAGAAGGTTTTCATGGTGTATTTACATCGTTCGAAGACAGTCCCAAACCTAAAAGCAATGCGTTGAGTTATGTAAAGCATACACTTGACAAAAAATGCAAATAAGTTAATTTCATTTCATATTGATAACCATGTGACGGATGGCTTCATATTTTAAATACAAATGCATAAACTTAAACAAGTAATCAATGCTTTCAATGAGCATTAATCAATAAATAAATAATAAACAATCTTAATGCAAAATAAAAACACAGGGGCATGGCATTAAAACACTTAGCAGCACGTCTCTGTCATCATACGTTCTGCTACTGACTGCCGATCTACATAAATACATTTGAAAAAACCATGGTTACAGAGCCTGATAATTGTATGTTTTTTGTGTAAATCTTTAGCAGATTCTTATAAACTATGTTCTTGTTAGCAGACATTGTGTTGTTAATAATGTCTTATATGATAAGGACACCATTGCACAAGCTTGGGGTTCACAATATAATTATAATCGAAGTTGAATTTAGGAAAACAAATGCCTATCATAACAGAGACAATTAAAGCAGTAAACCATAACGTATATTTAGCAGTCTCCCAAATGCATTACTCAGAAACACATGGATGTCTTCAGGCTATATCCTGTCTTCCATTCAGTGCACACTTTGCAGATATTGTTGCATTTAAAGATGCAATCGGTAATATCCTACTGGTGATGAAAGGCACACGTATCTGGAGTTGTCTCTTTAAGAAATATAGCATGGCTGGCCTTATTTCCAGTAGGTTTTTTCTTTGAAGGCACCATCTTAACTGAGACGCTCTGTGAAGATATGGGGACCAGCCAGCATGGAGATACTATCAAGCATTTGGCGAAATGTAGGATGCACAAATGACCATGGCTCATACTCTGGATTAAAGTCAGGGTATAGAGTGGTGCAGAAACAAGTCCCGACACCCAGAGAATACATTTAAGTCGACGGTTTTTTCGAAAATGTTTGTGGTATTGTGACTGAAATAAGATCTGTGGTAAAAGCGATGTTCACATTTTGTTCGACAACATTAAATATGCCAGTAAATACTTCACTCCTTAAATGTCCAAAGTTTTGATTTTTTCACAAAAATTGGCTAAAAGAGACACATGCCAAACGTTAGCCGCCATTAGCTTAGCGATGGTAGTGCACCACCATGTTGTAGTTCGGTATTAGCCTAGCATTCGCTTTTCAGTTAGCATTTACACTTCGAAAAAATCCCAACGACATTAGCCTAGCATTAGCTTTTTAGTTAGCAATTACACTTCGAAAAAATCCCAACGCTATTAGCCTAGCATTAGCTTTTTAGTTAGCATTTACACTTCGAAGAAATCCCAACGACATTAGCCTAGCATTAGCTTTTTAGTTAGCATTTACACTTCGAAGAAATCCCAACGACATTAGCCTAGCATTAGCTTTTTAGTTAGCATTTACACTTCAAAAAAATCCCACAGTGGGGTTAATATGTGGAGATTATCCTGCTGAACAAAACGTGTGTTTGCCACAGAGCTTATTTTTCTGCAATATACCAAAATCCAATGGAAAAATCCCAATGCATTGTGGAGGAAGCCCAATGTGATGCTAACTTCCAGGTCATCACTGCACCACTGTATTTATTTGGTGTGGAAATAACCATTATTTCTGTGTTTTGTATCTTTTACTCGACCAGTGCAGTACCCTTTAACATATAAATAGTAAACTTGAAATGCGCAGATCAAACCCTAATATAACATTCAACAAAAAAGTAAAATCTACCGGGTTATGTTAGGAATATAAGTGACAGTATTAGTAACACTACAGAACCAGACTTGAGTGATTGCACCTTTTTCTATCAGTTGTAAATAATCAGCAGGAAATAAAACCCATCTTTTCAATCTCTGATTAATCATTCATTCGTTAACATCAGTTCAGGAGTTGGAGTTCAGTATCAGGTCAAAGGGAAGCCATCATTATCCCATCACAGCATTTAAGGAAGTAACATGCACCTCGTAGAAAACGTCAAATCAAAAAATCTGTGGTGTCAGTCCATCTGCAGCACGTTAAAAGCAGCCAGCGATTTTACTCTTGATTGATAACTGGAGATTAAGATGATGAATATATATGGCCCAGTATGCAATGCTGCAGTTCCCTTTAAGCATACTAAACAGAAAGGCACCATTGATATTTTTTCTGCACTGAAATATACTGTCAACCGCTACATACTAGTGTATGGCACATTACCTACGAGAAATGTGTACGTTTTTTTTTGTTATAAAACTCTTTATTTACCACATCACTAAAATAAAAGTTTCATTTATCTTTAAAAGTCTTTACACGGCAAATAATGTATAGAAAATAAAGGTTTAATAGTGACTTTTTCCCTTTTTTTTTACCCTCAACAGCATTTATTTTAACCTTGTACAGCAACTGGATCTGGTTTGACGGTGAAACTGGACGGCTTTTCTAGCAGGTCATCATTTGGTAATGCTGGGTTAGTCCTGCTGCTGTCCATCGCCCTGAGCAACAGGGCCGTAGTGCTATTGGTGGAGAAGAAGGGTGTGTGTTCCTCCTCTGAATCGATCGCTAGCATGCTGTCCCCGCTGGACTGCACATCAGCCGCTCTTTTGGTGCCACAGCTGTCGATGTTGTTGTTTGTTTTGTCCTCAGGTGACGCTGAGAAAAAATGGCCGACAGCTGTGGCGTCATGCTCTCCTATGACTTGGTAGTAACCGTTCTCCATAGCGAGCAGAGGACTCGGCGGTAAGCTGTGCGCCTCGTGGCCGTGGTTGTAATGCGCAGAGTTCCTCTTCTGTTCGTCTCGGCTCATGGACTGACGGTTGTTGGATAACAGCAGGGGGCGCTCCTCCTCACCTGAGGGGCTTAGAGCCACCGAGGGGACGGAGATGGCGAGGCTGGAGAGAGGGGCTGACATCTCGGACGGGGGAGACCCTGGAGTCGCAGGAGAGGAGCGACACCCCGGAGACATCTGGGTTCTGTCAGATACAAACCTACAACAGAGCACAATCACAGCAGAAACGTGTTTACTTAGAGGTCAAAATCCTCTTCTTCACGTCTCTTCTACATCAACATGTGTCCCCTCTTCTTCATGTCTCTTCTACATCAACATGTGTCCCCTCTTCTTCATGTCTCTTCTACATCAACATGTGTCCCCTCTTCCTCATGTCTCTTCTACATCAACATGTGTCCCCTATTCTTCATGTCTCTTCTACATCAACATGTGTCCCCTCTTCTTCATGTCTCTTCTACATCAACATGTGTCCCCTCTTCTCCATGTCTCTTCTACATCAACATGTGTCCCCTCTTCTACATCAGCATGTGTCCCCTCTTCTCAATGTCTCTTCTACATCAACATGTGTCCCCTCTTCCTCATGTCTCTTCTACATCAACATGTGTCCCCTCTTCTTCATGTCTCTTCTACATCAACATGTGTCCCCTCTTCTTCATGTCTCTTCTACATCAACATGTGTCCCCTCTTCTTCATGTCTCTTCTACATCAACATGTGTCCCCTCTTCTCAATGTCTCTTCTACATCAACATGTGTCCCCTCTTCCTCATGTCTCTTCTACATCAACATGTGTCCCCTCTTCTTCATGTCTCTTCTACATCAACATGTGTCCCCTCTTCTTCATGTCTCTTCTACATTAACATGTGTCCCCTCTTCTTCATGTCTCTTCTACATCAACATGTGTCCCCTCTGTGGAAAGAGACTCTGAAAGTTTCAGGAACAAAGATTCTCTCTCTTTTTGATCCATTTCTATAAAAACCTGTCTGAAAATGAGCTGATCAGATTTTGGCCACTTGATGATGTCATAACGATGTGTTGTCTTGTTAACCATTAGCCAATCAGCAACCAAGGTAACCCCCCCCCCACCTTATCACCTGAATCTCCTCTAGAGCTCCATTGAGTTCTTTGTAACCAAATGTCTCTCAGAGGGGCGTGGGGAGGGGCTCCTTATTTTCATCTAAAGTAACAGACAGAGAATCCGCACTTTGGAAACAGGGCTGAAACAGAGGGGATTATGGGTAATGATTTAACTGAGCCTATTGATAATTGAAACTTGTAGTGGATGATTATGCATCCATAATTCACACATATGAGAAGCACTATCTCAATGTTGTGCTGATGCTCAATTGTTAAGATCTATTAGAGAAATGGGAAAGCTTGAGCTACAGACGAAAACCCTCCGAGACATCCAATACTTTAAAAGGCTGTTGCCCTTGACCACAGCAGCTTCTGAGAGATAATCATTCTGCCGGGGAACTGTCTCGAAAAGCATCTTACTCTCTGAAAATATAATATCAAAACTGCAGGTGTTTGTATCGGGAGTGTGCAGAGTCTTTCATAACCTGTTTTAAAAAGTACTGTCACTAGGGTAAGGAAGGCAGGACCCAAAAGCGGTATTAAGAGGGGAGGCAGGTATAAAAGTTAAAAATGAAAAAGCGAGATTTAATAGATTAAAGCTTGTACAACAAAAATGAAAACTGAAGGTGGCGAGGTAAAACAAAAGGAAAGTAACAAAACAAAACAAAACCAGGATGACACAAAGAAAAAGGGAGCAGGAAATCAACAAGGAGACAATAAGGAATACACGGAAAGCTGAACAAGACTGGGCAAGACATGGACTGGTACAATGACAGGCATGAAGAGAGAAGACACTAGACAGGATTAGTAGAGGGAAGGTAAGAACATGAGATCACACAGGTACAAAGAATCAGGGCAAACAGGTACAAAGAATCAGGGCAAACAGGTACAAAGCATCAGGGCAAACGGGTACAAAGAATCAGGGCAAACAGGTACAAAGAATCAGGGCAAACGGGTACAAAGAATCAGGGCAAACAGGTACAAAGAATCAGGGCAAACGGGTACAAAGAATCAGGGCAAACGGGTACAAAGAATCAGGGCAAACGGGTACAAAGAATCAGGGCAAACGGGTACAAAGGCGGGAAAATCACAAAGACAGGAAGTCAAACAAGAGAGAAAATTCATTTCAGAATAAAACATGGTATTTCTTCAGTACTTATTGGTAGTTTGAGCACACGACATCTCAACACAAGTTCAGTGCTCGGAATTAAATAGGTAAAAACACGATTTTGTGCTAAATTTGAAGCTTGTCCAGGTACTGAATGAAAACATGACACGCATTTCAAACCTGGTTCTGGCAGACACAACAGTGTGTATGTCTTTTTTTCTCCCATCAACATCCTACCAGATAATGACCAATTGGGAATTCTGGATTAGGAATATGTGCAAGTGCATATTGGGTGATATCCCGGTAGGCAGAGGTGGGAAGTAGTGGAGTACAAATACTTCTTTACTGTACTTAAGTACATTTTTTTGGTATCGGTACTTTACTCCACGACGACTTTTTACTTTAACTTCTTACATTTTGAACACAAATACCTGTACTTTCTACTTATTACACTTTGAACTCAAATACCTGTATTTTCTACTTCTTACATGTTGAACACAAATACCTGTACTTTCTACTTTTTACATTTTGAACTCAAATACCTGTACTTTCTACATCTTACACTTTGAACTCAAATACCTGTACTTTCTACTTCTTACACGTTGAACCCAAATATCTGTACTTTCTACTTCTTACACGTTGAACTCAAATACCTGTACTTTCAACTTCTTACACGTTGAACTCAAATACCTGTACTTTCAACTTCTTACACTTTGAACTCAAATACCTGTACTTTCTACTTCTTACACGTTGAACCCAAATACCTGTACTTTCTACTTCTTACACGTTGAACCCAAATACCTGTACTTTCTACTTCTTACACGTTGAACCCAAATACCTGTACTTTCTACATCTTACACGTTGAACTCAAATACCTGTACTTTCTACTTCTTACACGTTGAACTCAAATACCTGTACTTTCTACTTCTTACACGTTGAACCCAAATACCTGTACTTTCTACTTCTTACACGTTGAACTCAAATACCTGAACTTTCTACTTCTTACACGTTGAACCCAAATACCTGTACTTTCTACTTCTTACACGTTGAACTCAAATACCTGTACTTTCTACTTCTTACACGTTGAACTCAAATACCTGTACTTTCTACTTCTTACACGTTGAACCCAAATACCTGTACTTTCTACTTCTTACACGTTGAACCCAAATACCTGTATTTTCTACTTCTTACACGTTGAACTCAAATACCTGTACTTTCTATTTCTTACACGTTGAACTCAAATACCTGTACTTTCTACTTCTTACACGTTGAACTCAAATACCTGTACTTTCTACTTCTTACACGTTGAACTCAAATACCTGTACTTTCTACTTCTTACACGTTGAACACAAATACCTGTACTTTCTACTTCTTACACGTTGAACACAAATACCTGTACTTTCTACTTCTTACACGTTGAACACACACACACACACACCACACACACACACACACACACACACACACACACACACACACACACACACACACACACACACGAACACACGAACACACGAACACACACACACACACACACACACACACACACACAGCTCTTCAATTAATCAGATTCTTATTCAAACACACACACCGACGGCTCTGACTAGGAGCAATTTTACACTTCGACAGACTTGAGAGATTGAGACGCCACTTTGTTTTCTCTGAGAGCTGGTCAGTGCTTTCAAAATGCAGGCTGAAGGCAGCAGGTGACAGACGGATAAGAACCACCGACTACGCTCCGATTGTTCGAAAACAGACCTCCAGTTTTGCCTCGTACTGTTGGGTTTACTTTCTGTATCACCGGACCAGAGTGTAGCACGGGTCGCATTTGCAAAACCCATCGACCTGCACCCACAAAACGTAAACTGGCCCGTTATCTTTCATTATCTCTAAATCCATTCCAATCTGGACCCTTAATGTAAGACCTGACCTGTAATCAGTTTAAGGCTAAGAGCTGCTGCAAGCAATTTACAAAACTACTGTATCGACTGTATGAAAAAATACACCTGTTTCAACGGAAATGTTTACAAATAATCCAGTTAAATAAAGTGTATGTCCCCCATAACTAGATCCATTGCTCTGCCAGATGTAAGCCAACCAGGTCAGTGATGGTGAATGGATGTTACTTATAGGAAGCTTGTCTAGCCAACATTAACCTGATATTAGGTGCATTCTGTGGACATATTGTCATCGTTATTAAAGAGGGAAATTGCCATACTTAATATGCAACCAAGCTGCCTCTAAAATGTGCTTCACTTTTAGCATGAACCATACAGTCTATGGCAGTGATTCTCAAATGGGGGTACGCGGACCCCTAGGGGTACGTTGGGGTACTGCAGGGGGTGCGTGAGATTTAAAAAAAAGTTAATATAAAAAATACCATGCATGATTACAAAAATAATCTTAGTACAATAAGTTTAATAGAAAACACAATTGTATATAACATATTCCTAGAACCACCAAGGGGGTCCTCATATAAACATGTCAAATTTGTGTATTGTATTTTATAGTTTTGTGTTTTGTGTGTTGTGTTCATTGGTTTGTTAAACAGATATTACTTCAGTTGTAAAACATTAAAAAAAAATTCATACATTTATACATGTATACATCACACACTGAGGGAACATCACTATATTGGAATTATTTGTATAGGCTTTTTCGATCAAAAATGTTCGGGGTAGGTCAGGGGGTACTCGGCTGAGAAAATGTTTCAAAGGGGGTACATGACTGAAAAAGTTTGAGAAGCCCTGGTCTATGATATGAACACATCGTTAGACCAGCATCTCTTGGTGATTTTAGTGCATTTATTTGACTAAGCAATGTATTTTACTTAAGTGAATGCATTGTATTAGACACAAGAGTTATCTGTATGTAGGTGACGGTAGCTATATCTTGATGAACTGATGAAATAGGGGATACATGGACTCAATAATTGGGGGAACATGGGGGATCCATTTAGGCCGGTATTAGACGGATGTACGAATGAGATAATGGGTGCCTGTTATGACGAGTAATGACTAGCATGGAGGCATGAGAAGGAGAGGGAGCAGGGCACAGTTTCAGGTAACGGTTTGATCGAAAAGGCTGATACTTTGCAAGTAGGTATAGGTGGGTTTTTGGAATATAATTAGTATGAATTGCAAATCCACCTGACGTAATACAAAGGAAAGGGTAGCTGGTAGGACTATAATATGCCTTGTGATCCCCTAGACTACTTCTATTCCTCCTCAGTTGAAGTTTCTCTGTCTACAGGCCGGTGTAAGGAGATAAGATGGCGCCTGTTTCCTCACTCTCTCTTCATCCGCCGTGTTGAGAGATGACCTCCTCCTTTCTTCTGAACAAAGCCAGGTTGTAAACACATTCTCCCCGTCAGATAATGAATATATGCCATGAGTCGGAGAGTAAATCTTATCTAATGACTTCAAGAGAAAACTGGTTATGTGTTGCTGATGAAATGTTTGATTACTGGCTTTCTCAGGAACTGTCTGGCGTAACTTCCACTAAGTCCTCTGTGTCTGACATCACTTCAAAGCTTTCCTGTGTACTCTTTGTGTTTCAGTTCACACCTTGAAACAAGTCCAGATGATTGAACACTGAAAGAGTGCGAGGGCATGTTGGTGGCTTCTCGTGAAGCATTTGAAAGGTTGGTCGTAACATGTTGCTTGAAAAGTGGAATTAATGGGAACAATTCTGAAAACCTACCCCAATAGAAAATGATCTGATAAAATTACAATTGGGAAATAAAGGACCGAAAATAGTCGGTAAATGATATGAAATATTCCCATTAATGAATCTGGATAGCTCGGTGAATATAAAGCAAAGATGGGAATTAGAAATGAACGTAGATATTACCCAGGATACCTGGGAGGACATATTCACCGAAGCAAACTTCGTGACAAACTCATTTACCGTACTTTTCGGACTATAAGCCGCGACTTTTTTCCCCAATTTAGCTGCTGCGGCTTATATGCAGGTGCGCTTTATAGTCCGGAAAGTACGGTCCATGGAGAGAATTTAAATGGAAAGTTGATATTTCCGAACACCAGATATAGTGTAAAAAATGGGCCCAACACGTAGTAACTTATGTTGGAGGAACTGTGGAACTGTGGGAAATCATACTCATATATTTGGTTATGCCCTAAATTACATACATATTGGAAAGAGATATTTGATGCTCTTAAAGAAGTGTTCCAGAAGAATATTGCTCTAAATCCGATGGTGGCTATACTGGGAGTCTTAGCTGAGGGTCTAGAAGAGAGGTCTAAGACTTATCTATTAAGAATGTTATTGACAGTGGGCCTGAAGTGCACCACCATTAAATGGTTGAAACCAGAACCTCCCACCTATAGCTGCTGGATTCAGAGAGAGTGGGATATCCACCACATGGAGCAAATCACATATTTATTGCGCGGGCAGAAAAATATATTTATCAAGCGATGGGCCCCTGTCATACATCTACTAATACAATAAGTATTGTTAACACCTTTATCCCTTTCTCTTTCCATCATTATTATTTGAGTTTATTTACGATTATTTGTTTTGTTTTCTAAGGTAGGCCATCTTCATTACATTTGATTTGTTTTAGCCCTGGTGGTACTCTATTATCAAAACGGAAAATGTGAATTTTACTGAAAAATATATTGTACTGTATCATTGTTTGAAACGAAAAAAAATGAAGTTCTAAAAAAATAAAAAGTGGATGAATGTCTGGTTCTGGGGCCATCGTCTTAATCCCCGTATAGAGAAGCAGTAAATTACATTTTTGGTGCCCGGTAACGTTGGAGAATGAGCTGTTGATGGGCAGATGGCTGGATAACAATTAACTGAGTTTTGAGCAAGCCTTTGTAAGAGTTGTCAGCCTGAGGCATGGAGGCGAGGGTGTGCTATCTGAGTCCAGTGTACAGTTCCTTTCCTTCTTTCCATGGAGGTATTAGATGACAACTATGTGCTGAATTCCCTTGGCTGGCTGGTGTACATACTGCTGATAGTCTCTCCAGATCGCCCTGATTGCTGCAGATTATAGGCTGGCGTAATGCAGGAGGTCGATAGATGGCTGGTGTGTAATGGTTATTACAGGCTGGAAAAACATTTGGTTAATGCTAAGAGAGAGTTGTGAGGAAGTGGAAGAAGGAATAGAGTAAAAGGAACAACTGGGAGAGCCAGAGTGTGGACCCCTGACAGAGACTATAGGGTCTTATAATCAGGATACAAAGAAAAGATAACTGTATTTCCTTCCAGTTACATACAGAAAGATGTAATCAGATTACTGGTACATTTGTAAAAAAAAATGGAGATTACAAGCAGTTACAATATATATTTAAAATAAAGGATATGATATATTACAAAGCCCATTCTGTGGGGGCTCTTAATCCATATACTGTAAGAAAATAAGAACGCATATATTTTTGTTTTGTAAAAGGAGCAGATTGTATTTCTTCTGTACTGTTCTGTAATCTCTACGCCTACCGCCTGAATCTGCTTTATGGTTTTCACTTTCTGTGGTTCATTTGTTCTTTTTTGTATTGAGTAGGGGAACCTATACGCTCATAAAGTAGTGAGAGTGAGCTTCCCTGTGTGCTTTAGTTATAAGAAGCGGAGCAAACTGTCAGTCAATTGAGGCGCATCATTTAAATCTGCTAGATACATGAAGTGAAGAGCTTTTTATTGTATATGTAATTTGTGGGGCTTTTAACAGTCTTTCTAATTATTTTTCAATGCATGATTAATTCCTCACGATGTGTCGGCCCGGTTGAGTCGGACGGTGTATTGTGAGCCATGACATTGGGACGGGTGGCGCAGTGGTCTGTGCATCAGATCAAGGGGTGAAACCCGCCGCTGCTGCGTCTGTAAAGCCGGTGTGTCCTTGGGCAAGACACTTCACCTGAACTTGCTCCTGTGGGTATTGTCCACAGTTTCTGACCATTGCATGTATGATATGTGTGTAATGTGTGTATATGTAAAGCGCTTTGAGTCATTGAAAAAGCGCTATAATAAATGTAAGGAATCATTTATTATTATGACAGTGGTACTGTATACTATTAACCTTCCTGTTGTCCTTGGGTCAAACCTGACACGCTCCCAAGTGTTCTTATGTCGGGATAAAGGTTTATTTGACGTTATAGTGCCAGAAAAATAACATGTTTTGGGGTATTATTCAAATCTATAGCATCTGGGGTCAATTTAGTAAAATTATTCATATTTTTTTCCTTTTTTAACTCAGAAATTAGATTGTGTGTAAATTAGGTTTTTTGACCATACCATGTGATGCAAGTCAAATGTCAGACTTGATCTGACCAATACGGTATTATCGTATCGTATCGTACATTTCCAAAAAAAGGATTACAACTTGTGGCAATAAGTAAGAATAAAGTTGCTTTAAAAGGTTTGGGGATTATTTAAACTATAAATAGACCAATCGAGAAGACAAAAGTTCAACACAAGGGTTAAATGTGTTTTTAGAAAAGGCTGTGGATTAACTGTGTATACTCGGCTACTTTATTTATATTTGATGCATGTGTTCCTTCTGAATGCGTCTTGTTGTCTCCAGAGGTATATTTACGCTAAGTACTGTACTTAAGTCCAATTTGAGATACTTGTACTTTACTTGAGTATTTCCATGTTATGCTACTCCACTACAGTTCAGAGGTACATGGTGTACTTTTACTCCACTACATGTATTTAATCCCTTTAGTTACTTCACAGATGTGGATGAATGATGTGAAATATAATCAAGTGTTGAATCAGACTTTAGTTCCACCTGGAGTAAATCCACCAGCTACCCTGCAGTCTACAAAGTACTTCAGACTAGCTGCACCTCCACCAGCTACCCTGCAGTCTACAAAGTACTTCAGACTAGCTGCACCTCCACCAGCTACCCTGCAGTCTACAAAGTACTTCAGACTAGCTGCACCTCCACCAGCTACCCTGCAGTCTACAAAGTACTTCAGACTAGCTGCACCTCCACCAGCTACCCTGCAGTCTACAAAGTACTTCAGACTAGCTGCTCCTCCACCAGCTACCCTGCAGTCTACAAAGTACTTCAGACTAGCTGCACCTTCACCAGCTTTGAGAACACTTTCATGATCAATCATTATAAAACATATCATATATATTATTCTGAAATGGACCAATCTGCACAACGACTACTTTCACTGTCTTTCACTATATTTAGATGAGAATACTTTTCTACTTTCACTTGAGGAACATTTTGAATGCAGGACTTTTACTGTAACAGAGTATTCCTACACTCTGGTACTTCTAATTTTACTCAAGTACAAGATCTGAGTACTTCTACTTTTACTCAAGTACAAGATCTGAGTACTTCTACTTTTACTCAAGTACTTCTACTTTTACTCAAGTACAAGATCTGAGTACTTCTACTTTTACTCAAGTACAAGATTTGAGTACTTCTACTTTTACTCAAGTACAACATCTGAGTTCTTCTACTTTTACTCAAGTACAATATCTGAATACTTCTACTTTTACTCAAGTACAAGATCTGAATACTTCTACTTTTACTCAAGTACAAGATCTGAGTACTTCTACTTGTATTCAAGTACAAGATCTGAGTACTTCTACTTTTACTCAAGTACAAGATCTGAGTACTTCTACTTTTACTCAAGTACAAGATCTGAATACTTCTACTTTTACTCAAGTACAAGATCTGAGTACTTCTACTTGTATTCAAGTACAAGATCTGAGTACTTCTACTTTTACTCAAGTACAAGATCTGAGTACTTCTACTTTTACTCAAGTACAAGATCTGAGTACTTCTCCCACCACTGCTTATCTCTATGTATGTTTGATGTGCCTCTTGGTTTCCTGTTTGTGGCGCAGAGTTAGAATGTATTAACCAATTACCTCGTCATTAAGGCAAGTCCCTGTCGGAGTTTGGTCTGTCTCGCCCCTTCTTTGGATGAGCACTTAAGTCTCTGCCGCCAGCGGTGGCATACAGACGCCCCCGGGTGCCCTGCGCTCGCTGGCTAGTCTCCGCCAATGACATCACCGAGACAGACTCAGTGTCAGACTGAACACTGTTACTCCAGTCATTACTCCAGCTGGGGAGACAGAGGGGACGTTTACATGGAGACTGCTTTCAGACAGGCCTTCAGACCACGACATTAATATATTGGGGGTCAGGTTTGTGTAGCCGAGCCTTTCACTTTCGTGTTTTATCTTCAAGTTTGTCTGCATGAATTCAAAGTGACGCAGCAGATTTGATATCATAAGTATCTAATTCAAAATGTGGAAATCAAGAAATGGGTCCCAAAAGGCTTTTGATATGATTTTGTTTTAAATGCATCCATGGGTGAGACAGCATGGTTATCCTATTCAATCATAAAAAGTCATATTTATGTTTCAGTTAGAAATTAACTATGCCTTTTAGACCAGGACATTAATATATTGTGGGTCAGATTTGTGTAGCCGAGCCTTTAACCGTATTTTATTTTGAAGTTTGCTCACAGTCGGCATGATTTCAAAGTGACGCAGCAGATTTGATATCATAAGTATCTTATTCAAAATGTGGAAATCAAGAAATGGGACCCAAAAGGCATATGATATGATTTTGTTTTTAATTCATCCATATGTGAGACGGCATGGTTATCATATTCAATCATTAAAAAAATCATATTTATGTCTCAGTGAGAGATTAACTATGCCTATAAGCGATGGTAAGAGGTGATTCCATCGCCTCTATCTACTTGTCTTTCATCCATTCTTCATAACGCTGTTGATATATTGTGATTTAAAAAAAGGCCGGAAATTAACAATGTTGGCTAAAGCTGCCCCATTTACTGTTTTTTGTGACAGTTGATCAATGGGGACCGTCCACGACACTATAAACAAATAAACTAAACCGTTCTGTGCACTTTGAAGCAATGTTGGAGCAAACGTCTCATCGGAGTGTTGCTGTGACAGAACTAAGCTCGACTGGCAGGCGGTACCGCAGCATCCGGACCAACACCACCACACTCAGGGACAGTTCCATCCCACAGGCCAGAAGACTTTTCCACACCTGAGCTGTGTTCAGTGCCTCCAGACGCTTTCATCCGTTTGTCATCTTGCAATTTACTTATTTATCTAAATAGTTATCACCGTAATAAACCGGATTTAATTTAATTTTACTGTACCATATGTAATCTTAAATTCTGTTCTTGTATCATATTCTATTTACGTATAGACTGGAGGAGCTCGGGACATAACATTTTCATTGCCATTTCCACACTGTAGCTTATCTGCATATGACAATGAAACATTTGAATCTTGAATCTTTGAATCTGAGTCTGAAAACGGTTTCCTTTCCAAAGCAACACTCAGCTGATGAAACGCCTGTGGTGTGTCAGGGTGACCTTAACCAAATCGGCATATACTGTACTATTTTTCTACTGCCTCAGCTAATAAGAGACAGAAGAGATCTCGCTTGATGGATGTGCAGGATATTAATACATTTGACATTTTGGCCTTCCAACAAGTGTGTGATAGCATGAAGTCTGCCGGCCTGATGCGAATGTTTGTAATCGTTATGCTTATCTGTTAAATGTCCCTCTGATCATGGTCATTATGTCGACACTGGCAGAGTTTTGTGCGAGTGTATTTTTCTTAAATACAAGTGATCTGCTAATTAGTCGTTTACCATCTTCGTGAAGTTATAGGGAAATAGGATCTGGTATTATTTATTGAAGCTGTTTTTGGAGCAGCATTTGTTCCCGTGCTCATAGTTACTAACGGAGTGCCGCAGTGACGCGTCCCAAAACCCGGAAGTAAACTCCTTCAGGTTCCTTCGTCAAAACCCATGCCTATTTTTATTTATTTATTTAATTTTGAATTGTGAATTTTGAATGTCCATGTTTGTACTCGTGTTTTCCTTCTTAAAATGTTTTTTAAATATTTTTGAGATTTGGTTGAGCGGGGTATACTTGTACTTTTACAAGTCCTTTATTGTTGTTTGTGTTTGTTTTTAGTGTCAGGATGGAACCCTTGTATTTTTCTCTGCAAACAGAATCTACCTACGGGTACAAATAAATAACCTGAACCTGAACCTGAACCTGAACCTGAACCTGAACGCAATGCAATCTCTCCGTAGGATTTTGGAAAATAGCTGGAACTAAGGTCTGTGGTTGAGAAACATTTAAGAGACGGATCACGTTTTGTTCAGCCGGATAATCTCCACATGTCGACCCTACTTTTATCATTTTCTAATCATAAATCTAGTCGGCAGAAGCAAAATGCTAACGTTATGCTATAAAGGAGCTACAGCAGGGTCGCTGCTTCAACGTCACGCCGACTTCAGATCCATATTCAAACATACAGATTCTAAATGGTACGAGTTGAAGCGTTTGTTTGAACACTTTGCAGGAGGCAGGGACTTGCTTTCAAGCTGAACAGAAACTAACTTAGCGGAGTGTTTACGTGTTCGGTGTAATGACGTACAACGGCCTCGACAGCTTCTGTAGTCCTGTTCAGCCACTCGGTCACAACCATCGTTTTTCAGACACGTAAACTCTTCAGAAATCACCAGCGGGGCCACTGCTGATGGATTTACTGTCGTAGAACAAAACGTGATCCGTCTCTTCAATGCGTCTCAACCACAGACATTAGTTCCAGCCATTTCCCAACATCCTAAGGAGAGATCCCGTTGCTTTTTGGCGAAGGAACCGGAAGTGGTAAAATACTAACTTACTTAGGACGCGTCACTGTGGCACTCTATTGCTTAATGCTTCCTCCCTCTGTGTACTGATATTGTTTCTGTGTTATTGTTGAACCACAGTTTTCTGTAAGTATCAATCAGGAGCATGACAGACATTTTCCCAGCATCCTTCACTGCAGCTCAGATGTCACAGTGCCCAACCAACTACAATTTACATCTGAATTGACCAGTAAATACTTATTTTTAATAAGTGTAGCCTCACAGGAACCGTTGCGAGCAGAGGACAAAGTCTCAGAGCTACTCTACAGGTGCATCAAGCATTCAGTTTCTGTAGCACACATCTGACACACATGACATAAACACCTCAATACAATATATTGAAGAGAAATAGGTTCACCAGTAAACATTCACACTTATCTTACTTGTATGTGTTTTTAATTGTTGCCGTTTGTGTCATAATACTATTTATTGTACAGCATAAATCATTGTAGGCGAAGTTGAACATCAATATTTGCAATATTTTGTTAGAAATCCAACCACCAACAATAGAGAGGCGAAGTCCCGCCCATCTACTTCCGACCCATGGGACCTTATTTCGGAAAAAGTATGTATTGAAGTCGATGGGGAGAGAAAGATTATCTTTCGATCCCGTTTGAATTGAGCCACGAATTACACACATGATGTTTGTCAATCCTAAAGAATAATGTCCATGTCAAAAAAGTGTTTGTCGTAAAACTGTTGAAATATAAGACTATGAAAAATACGCAACTAGAAAGACTACAAATCCCAGAGTCCGGTCCCGCATGCTGGCTCTCACGGAGCCGACTCACTCCCCTTGTGTGTGTGCACAGCTCTCAACGCGCCCAGACTTGGAGTGATTTTCACCTCTTTCAATACTTTCTGCCTCGTTCTGAAAGAAAGAGGTGAAATGGGCCAACGTGACGGCCGTCTTGGTGTGTGGTGCATGATGGGAGATGTAGTTCATTGAGCCGTTATTTTAATTTGTTTGACTTGCAAAATTATCTTTTAAATTGACAAACATCATATGTAATTCGTGGCACAATTCAAACGGGATCGAGAGATAACCTTTCTCTCGCCATTGACTTCAATACATAATGTTTTCGAAATAAGGTCCCATGGAGGTCCACGGGAAAGGGAGGGACTTCGCCACTCTATGCCTACTAAGCTCTCATTCACTCCAGGAGATGATCAACTATTTTAAATTGTATTGCCATTACTTCTAAGAGATTGCGGATATTCACTTTCTATTTGTAAAGCCATATTTCCAGTTGTTTTTACCACCAGAGACATGTCCAAAACAGTGGCGCATCAGGAAAAGAAATCGCAAAATGAAGCATGGAAACTGCCTGGAACCGGGGTTTGTGGCTTTTCCATGTGTCGCCTAGATAAAACCTAATATTACATCTATCAAAACGGACGATATATTGATAATTCTGCCTTACCTTTGGCTAGAGATGTTGGTGAATGTGGTGGGTTCATGCGCAGATAAAGCGTTTTGGCTTGTGGAGAAGGTAGTTTCTGTTTCCCCCTCGGCTGCATGCTGCGCAGTCTTCCCTTTACTTTGCTATCAAAAGGAGAAGAAAACAGATTGTCAGGTGGCATGCATTGACAGATTTCACAGTCCTTTTTCTCTTGAAACCAACAAATAAAAGCCTACATTGATGAGCTGCAAATCCTGAAGAGGCAAGTTAGAAGTCGGACCTCCTCTGGCTGAACTTGCCATGTTGGGATCGACACCTTTATTGCTATTGTTGTTTCTCTTTTTCCTCAGACTCTGCCTCACACGGTCGTGGAGCTCCTTCCTCCGCTTCCTGATTGTAAACAAAACAAAGGGGGTTGTAAAGCAGTTTAGTTAAGGAGATTCGTCGATTGTTGGGCCAATAATAAAATCATAAAGTGTGCCTTTAATGCTTCATTTACAGGGATTCAGGCGGTTGGTAGACAGCAAACAGGATATTATGTTTAGTGGACGAGAAGAGGACAGTAACATGAGCTAAGGAATAGCTAGTCGGCACAGAGTGGTGCAGTGATGACATATTTTAGTAGGTAGACCCGGAAGATAGCATCTCAAAGGCTCCTTCGACAAAAATAGATTAAAGATAATCTCCACATATGAACCCCACTTTGGGATGTTTTCGAAGTGTAAATGCTAACTGAAAAGCTAATGCTAGGCTAATACCGAACAACATCACGGTTGCGCATTAGCATCGCTAAGCTAATGGTGGCTAATGTTTGGCTAACTTTTGTAGCATAAATTGAATTGGCAGAAATATAAAGCTAACTTTAGGCTATACACAAACTGTATCAACGCTAAGCTAAAAGTGGCTAATGTTCAGCATTATGACGTTTAGTAGTTTATTTAGTCACACGTTAGGAAATGCTGTTTTCATGACACAGAAGCTTCAGACATCAGTGCGTTATTTACTGGGAACATTTCTTCAGCTTTTGTTAACCACAGATCTTATTTCAGGCATTTAACCAAAAACACGTTCAGTAAACTTCGAGACAAGGGAACCAGAAGTGGTAAAATACTAAGTCTTTTCCGGGTTTCAGTACTGCACCACTCTGTTGCTGCCCAAAGAGAAAAGATCATTTGTCCTTTTTGAAGATAACAAAACGTACATAAAACTATCTCACTAAACTGGACAAGAAAATAATTTGAGTGGTACAACACTAATATATGATCAGAGCTTGAAATCCTACCGGGTTATTACAAGAATAATTAAATAAACAATAGACACACAAGTATTTAATTTCTATACTGAAATTATAACCATAACAACATATCTTTTGTTTGCCCTCCTGCCATTTTGTCTGATTTATTTGGTTTTTCCTATGCAATGTAAAAAGTGTAGACCGCCTGCCTGAATCCTGTGAATGCAGCATAATTCATTAGTGAAAAAATGAAAATGTGACATGAATTACTTTGTTTTGCAGTAGGCAACCACACACATGATTCCAACGACTAGGAGTGCAATGCAGATCCCTGTTATTGTTATAATGCGTTTCTGATACAGCTCCTCCGTTTCTGAAAAAGAGGAAAGTCCAAATCTTAAAACTGCAGGTGTACAAAAAACACACACACACACACACACACACACACACACACACACACACACACACACACACACACACACACACACACACACACACACACACACACACACACACACACACACACACACACACACACACACACACACACACACACACACACACACACACCCTTCCAGCCATAACCCCAGACTAAAAGGATCCAAACAACGGTCCAAACGAATCGTTGTTTTTGGAGTTATTTGCTATTATTATTGACAGGACTGGAGCTGGGCAGAGTGGCAGTCATTCAATAACCTTTCAAAGCAGCCAAACATGGTATTTATGAATGACAGCTACTTCAGAATAAGTCTGTCTGATGGACAAAGCATTGACCGTTTATCTATTTAAAGTGGAAGTGATTTAGTATTGCCAGGCACTAAGGGAGAGACGGTTTTGAGGGTCAAATTTGAAGCAGCGGAGGCCTAGATATCATAAGTTTCAGTCCGAGCCCCAAAAACACTGGATCCTACTCTTCCCATAATGCATCTCAACACACCTGACTTCATAGGGATGTCATCAGGGTTATTTCCTAGTCTTGATAGTTCTTATATCTTATAGAAAACATTATCCAACTGTTCCGAAAGCTGTGTCCCTTTAATATACAAATATAAGCCCAACCAATGCATTGTCCTGATTTAGCCTAAAGCCGGTACATTTGGTCCAGCTTTCAACAATGGTTTTTGCTTTTCTGTATTTCATAAACCTTAAACATAATTTCTTGGATGACCAGTCAAGAAGTTGAAATATCTATAACTGAGGCTGCGGCCACACGAGGACGAAAACGGCTAAACGCATAGGATTAACGTAAACGCAATCGCAAACAAGCTTCCGTCCACACGCAATAATTATCCGGATAGTGTCTGCCCACACGAGACCGCTCCGTTTAGCTCCAACCGCTGGATAAGCTGCAGTACATATGCCGAGCCTGTACGTGGCGCTGTAACTTCCTCCACAAAAGCAGCGAAGAAGCATGGTTGTCATGGTTGCCCTTCTGTTTATTCTCCGCGGTGGGGGCCGAGGGAACCGGGCAGAGTGTTTCGCCAGTCAACGTGTATTACAGTTTAAATCTTCCGGACAAAATGATAAAAGTGCCGGTCAAAGGTCTTCTTTGTTATTTATTGAGCTTTAAAACAAATGAATAACGACTCTATATAATATAATATTAAAATACACGGAGCGGAGCCTCTCTTTTTCCTCCCTCTCTTCGGACAGCGTCAGCGTCTGTCTCATGCAGCAGCTCCAGTAATGAGTGACCCGGCCGCCAGTAAAAATAAACATATTTATAACTAATTTAGGAGTTTGAAAGGTAATTAAAATAGCTAAGGGTGATGATCTGACTTGAAGTGTGTGTTTTGCTGCAGCGGGGAGCGTAGTGAGCAGAGCTGCGTGTCTCCGTCCTGTCAGATTAGATTTCACTCGCGAGAGAAAGATAAATAATCTGAATTCAGGGTGCAGTTTACTTTGACGCGGGGGTGAGCAGCAGAGGTGGGGAGAGGCGGGGCTATTGCCTCATCATTATTGCTGTAGATGTTGCACAAACAACTGCAGCATGGTCAATAGCGTCCGGAGCACGATAGCAACTCTGCGATCCGCCATTGTTGTTGTTGTTGGTGGCGAAACACTTCAGCAATGGCGCGGGGTAAACGGAGGTGAGCAGAAGAGGTGGGGAGAGGCGGGGCTATTGCGCAATCACTATCAGTGATCTGAAAATGTTCGGATAGGGCGCACATACGGAGCCGTTTGACCCCCCAGAGAGTGGCGTATGCCTTTCTATACACCTTGGGACCCGTTATCGTTTCCTCAGTCGTTTAGTGCCGTATTCGGTCGTCCTTGTGTGGCCGAACGGTCTATATGACACTAAACAGTAACGCAAACGGCCATCCATTGGCCTGTTTCCCTTTACTTGTATTTGTTCTAGAATTGTCCTACATCAAGCTCTAAGCCTGCCAACACCTGCAGAATTAATTAACAATTTCGCAGGTCTTCCAACTGTATATTAGCAGTATAATATTAAGGTACATGACACACACATTGTACATTATATAGCCTATTTATTTTACATTTACTCGTGTAATCTCATAACGAAATGCTCACTTATAGAATATCAGTGTTTCAGAGATATGTTTAAACCATTCAGCAGATATAAGAGGACTCTGGCCTTAGTGTGATGAGACTACAAAGCTGCTATAATGAAGAGGGGCTGTAGGGAACAGTAGGACACATACATGTGGTGGAGGTGGAAACAGGAAGGCAGATGGAAAGAGATGGATGGAGGTAGGAGGACAGTGATGCTGCTCTATTGTCTCATGCTGAACACTAGTTGCAACAGAAAATGCAGGAGGGGGAGCTGAAGGGGTTTGGACATACAGCGTCAGAAATGTACAGCCTCTTCGGCATCTTGTACTCAAATACATCAGCAGTCATTGGACCGTTTCACTGAATCGCATGTGTTTTTACATCCGAATGATAGCTTGCAGATGCATCACAGTGCGTTTTTTGATTGCTCTAATATGTGGTATCCTATTTGTGCTGATGGTCAAGGCTGTATGACCCCTTCAATAGAAACTAGCTTGAGTAGAGGGGGTTAAGCTTACATCTGCAAACTAGGAGGAAGGAATAATCCATACCCATAAAATCAATCCCAAGATGTTCTGTCAGTGCGGAAAGGTGACAAAAAAAAAGAAAATTTGATTTTTCAGATTTGAATGGTTTGAAGTTTTTCACAAATGTGGTGTGAAGGTAAAAGAGATCACATTTAGCTTGAGGGATCAGGGTTACACAGTCATTATACACACAATGTACACTGTAGAAATAAACATTTAGCAGCTTAAATCTTAAACATTAAGCAGCTCGAAACACCTAAACATCCCCATTATTCAGACTTTTCTCAAAGGTGTTCCTCACAGCTCGTGGTATGTGCCTCGCTATTCAACGCCAAAAAAGTTGGGAGCTACATTGCTTAGATTGCAAAACTGAAATTCAGTTCTTGTTTGGATTGCACAGGTAACACATGCATGTACATTTACTGTAACGCTTGTATTAAGGAAAGGACTTTTCCAGATCCACAAAAGACACGTTAACCTGATTTCCCATCATCCATCTACTATCTGTGGGACGATAAAAAGCATGTTGTCCAAAGAGGAAGTGCATTCAACCGCAGTAGAGCCATACACCATCAACATGTGTAATGTAAGTACATCTCCTGAACCAACAACTGCTCATAAGAAGACCATCTGTAGTAATCAGACCCACAGGCCCCCCTAGAGAATTTAGCAAACCTCCCCTACTTTTCCTGTTGACTTGACCCCGGGGTCAAAGAACATCCTAGCAGGACAAAGGTCAAAGCGATTCTAAGTTCCAACTGGAGATAACCCTAAGCCAATATGCCAATTTCTGACCTGCTTTTAAAGGTCCTGCCTCCCACAAACCTGACAGCAAGCCCAAAGGTCAATATCTATGTCTCCAGCAGGATCATATTCTGATTCATTGGATGCAGACTGCAGCTACACGCCTGCCATTGGCGATATCGATTTTAGTTAGTATTCTCATCTATATTTGCTACCTAATTTCCACAGGATGTATTGTTGCTTTATCCTGTGCTTAGCCTTGCCACAGACAACTCTGTTGGATCCACTGGAGGGCTATCGTGCCTATTTTTCGTACCTTACCGGCTTCATACACATTACCAATTGCCTTCTGTGTTGTGTTGGTTATTGCAACAGACAATAATTGTGTCATTAGTTGATGAAACAGACTTTATATAACAATCATAGCTGTGTGTGGCATCACCAACTGTGCTACATACAATCCATTCTTTGCTAAGACTGTCGCTCCAACAAGTAGGTATTTGATGTTGGGGCCTGTAGGAGTTATGGTTGTGGACAGAAATGGGGATTTATAGCATCTACTGTACTTTCTACAGCTTTTCACATGAACATATTGCTCTTTTTGGGGAGCGTGCAATGGGACACATGCATCCTAAAAGTATATGTGGACAAAGAGACCACACAACACCAAACAAGGCGAAACTATTCAACATAACACTTAAAGTAAAACCCAATTATCTGGTTCTTCCAAAGTTCTTACTAGAAGGCGCTTTGAGATTCATAATGTTGGCTTAACTATTATGTCTAACAATCTTATTCTAGACTTCCCTGGTACAAATAATTGAGGAAAAGCTGGATGCAGACAGCAAAATCAGCTTCTAGATGCTGCCCTACCTGTATTGGACTCTGCTCACAGCCCAATACTCACTGAACCCGCCAACTAACAAAAACTGCAACTAACCACTCGTAATGTCAAAAGATTATTTAACATCATGGAAACTGGTGCCTCGATATTACACACCCAGATTCACCTCAAGGGGTTACGGTTAGGGTCAAGCTGTTCAGTCATTGTCAGCCTAAGGTTAGGGTTAGGGTTAGAGTTAAGTAAGTAAAGATAAGATGATAACATATTCTAAATGTAGAGGGAACTTTGATTTGAAGAGGTCTACATACAATGTCATTGTCTGCATGCAATAGCTTCACAGGCGGTTGTATTTTAATGAAAAATATTGCATTGATACCTCTGAATGTCTTAGTGGCAGGTTAGAACAAGTTCAGCTATGTTGCGTCTTTGTCCTATTTTGTTTGTGTGTTAGAACAAATGAACAAATGTGGTCTAGTAACAAAAAATAACCATGTTCATCCTACTTGTTCACCAAAGTAAAATTGACCTACAAAGACACAGTTAGGATAGGGACGTCCAGTTTTAAAATGTATATCTCACACTTGTTCAGTCATTTGAAATAGACATACAATTAATGTAATCTCTACGAAACCACATGCAGAACATGAGAAACATTACGGGCTGCATACATCACACGTCTAAGGAACGGGTCCACAAACACTGTTAACTGAGCATGCTTCAATCCAAGGAAAAATAGAAAAAGGATATAGACATACTGTAAAAGCTGGCCATTACATAGTTTTGGCAGCGATCACCAGTAAATTCATTTGGACACCTGAGCAGGAAACACAAGAAACAGACAACGAGAGAAGAAGTTAGTTTATACAAGAGCTGTGCAAAACCCACAACAGTCATTACTGGTGTTGACAGAAAGGGCCATATATAGACCGATATATCCAGCTATGGAGGGATTCATATTCTCAGACCTTCATACACAAGCACATCGAATTGAGGTCTTCAGTTGAGGGTGATTATATCAGAAACAGCTCTTTTATTCCAAAGGCCCTTCATCAAATCGGTTTGATCACTGTTGGAGAAGCGAACTGAAATTTGCATGTACGTATTAGGACAATCCTATTCTTGCTTTAACATAATCCTAAATAAGGGGTGTTATAGTATAGTACGACCCCATCCAAATGTCAAGTCATACAACATGGCTATTGCAAAGAGTATTGATGGCTTCCAGTAATGTCTCTACTTGGGATTTGGAGCTAACTGCCTCACTAGGGAATCCTTGGGTCTCCTGTATGTACAAAATGTGTGTTTGATACATAATCCTCCCTGCTTTACCAGTCACATAGTGGACACATGGGACCATTGGGATACGGTTCTGATGCAGGGAGTAGAAGTAGAAATAAAAACTGAATGGATGGGGTGTGATGAGATGTGAAGTACATGCACATTTCAGCGCACGACTCAACAGGAGAGTGTGCTCGAGCCTTTCTGGAGGGCTCACCCTTGAATGTTGAACTTATAAAATTGGAACTGAATGCCTTTATTTCGGGGAAACATGGATTTCTCCACAGTTTCTTGGAGAAAACATGACGGGGGGGGAGGGGGGGGGGTGAAACACCAGCAATGACATGTGGGATTGAATACAGTTGGGTTCACATACGTTTTGGGTCTGAGACTTTCTTAAGCACAGCTTGTTCACATCGGTGCCCAGTGAATCCCGCCAAGCACCTGGTTGATGGGTAGAAAGGAAACATAAATAGTACTGAATATTACACACAAGACATGGGAAGACAGACAAACACAGAGACATCCGGGGGACGGTCACAAAACATGGGAGGATCCAGAATGCAACCCCGTTTCCTTTATCGTTGATTTAAAGTTATTTAATGTCAAATCCAATGGCTCTAAAATTCTCCACAATAGCTCCTTCTCTATGGTATGTTTAAGCCTCCCAATCTTTAGATCCCTCGAATGGGCCAGAAAATCTTAGGGTTAGCATTAGCTGGCTGTCTGGGTGCTCTTTTTCACTAGCGAGTACAAGGGTGTGTATGCCAAGTGTAAAGATGCAGGTAAAGGGAACTATTGTGGGTTTGTTTTTGACCAGACACAACCTCCGAGTTTCATGCTCGACTCAGATGTGCTACACCCACCACCCAGACCCCAATTCATTGATGTACTTTCCAGAACACACTTGCTTCCTACATTAGGCGCATTCACACTGCGGTACTTTTCCCACAAAGGTTCATGCGAACTTAGTTTATGATCGCGTTCACACCAAAAAGAGCCGGTACTAAAATGAGTTCATGCGAACCTTTTACCCCCTCGAAAGTCCCTGCTAGAGAGCAGGGACTTTCGAGCGGCTCTTTTGTGAGAAAATAGCTATATTCCTGATTGGCTGGGCGGATTGCAAACCACGCCCCGTAACACTCCCAAAAAGATTTATGAAGCCGCCATTTTATTATCCTCGCATTAGCATTATTAGCATTAGCTTTAGCCCAGCACAGAAACGCAGAGAGAGCCTTCCCCAACTCCGGGGACTTCCGACCGGGGACTTTGGGCGGCAGTATACGCTGTGAAGTGGTTTGCGGCCTGCCAGTAAACCCAAAGCAGAAGAAGAAGAAGTGACGTCAGCGGCTTCATTTGCCTAATCCACCCTCAGCAACTTTTTCCGGTGTGAACGCGATCTGTACTTAGTTCATGCGAACTAAAGAGTTCGCATGAACCTTTGTGGGAAAAGTACTGCAGTGTGAATGCGCCTATTGGCACTGAATGATAGTATTAAAGCTATATTAAGAGCTGCAGAATCGCCCAATATAATGTAATTCTTGGTTGACGGTACAAAGCTAATTGTCCTAGGCGAACTGACTTAGCATCTCAGACGGTTTAGGGTTGTGGAAGGTCGCCTCTCTGGAAGGAAAAGGATTGTATTTAGTGTTGGGGTGAAGCAGAACCAACTAGACACAGTTCGGCTCACTTAAACATGCCGGGGTCCAAACACCAGCAATGACAAATGGGAATGAAAACAGTTGGGTTGTGAAACAAACGCCTTTCCAGAGTTGCTCAGAGGAATACTTGTTGGCCCCCACCTGAGCACCGCTGTGGTCAAGAGGGTCACATGGGAGTATCTTACAGTTGTTTGTGCTTATGTACCAAACAGCCGATGAGAGTACTTGCTTATCTTCAAGTCTTTGCATGGCTACGTTAACAGGATACATTCTGGGGACTTGAGAGGCAACTATGGAGAAACCGGCAGGGGTGGGTCATTGGGGAGTTTGTCATTGGGTGTCAACGACTGATCATATAATCAGATCCGCTGCAGCGTGGCTTGGACATTCAGGCGAAGAGAGGAACAGAACTTCCCACGTCCAGAAGAGTTACAAGAAGCCTCCCCGGGGAGATTAGAGTCAGGGAATCTAGTTCAAACCCTCACCTCCATTGCCAGTGTTGGCGAACTAAGAACAAAGGGGGCCTTTTGGGCTACAGAAGGCCAAGGGTGTCCTGAAGAACCAGAGAGGTACGAGAAGATACTATGCGAGTCGCAGTTCAGGAAGCGTATGGAGAAGGACTTTCAGTTGGCTTCAAGAAAGTTCTGTTCCACCTTGAATTGACTCCCGATGGGGAAGTGGTGCAGGGCCCAGGTTGTGTCCCGCAGGGTGCAGCCAATGATGTCAGAGTGTGGAGTTTGGGGAATTGCATCCCTTTCTGCAGACGATGTAATAATAATAATAATAATAACTGATATTTCTATAGCGCCTTTCAAGGGACCCAAGGTCGCTTTACAGGAATAGGGCAAGCACAAACAAAACAAAACAAAGGTCAGACAGACAAAACAACAACATCGATTTAAGGGCCGAAAGCCTTGGTAGACAGATGGGACTTGAGGGCCCTTTTGAAGGCGTCCAGTGTGGGGATGTTGCGAATCTCCGCAGGGAGAGCGTTCCAGAGGGGGGGGCTGCCACACTGAAGGCTCTGTCCCCGAAGGTTCTCAGTTTGGTGCGTGGGGTGGTGAGCAGGCCAGAGTCTGAGGACCGCAGGTTCCGGGGTGGAGCATGTGGGTGGAGGATGTCCGATAGGTACTGGGGGGCAAGGGCATGGAGGGACTTGTAGGTCAGGAGGAGGACTTTATAAGTTATGCGGGACTTGACTGGCAACCAGTGGATGTGGATGAGGGTGGGAGTGATGTGCTGCCACGGCTTTGTGTGTGTGAGGACCCGAGCTGCACAGTTTTGGACATACTGGAGCCTGTCCCGGGTTTTGTTGGGAACCCCGAACAGGACACCATTGCAGTAGTCCAAGCGGGTGGTGACAAATGCATGCACCAGGGTCTCTGCAACCGACTCCGAGATGTAGTTCCAATGGTTTCATTATTAGACCATGACCTCCTTTTGGAATCACTCCATTGTAATTGTTTGAACAGATCAACGTTCCACGTGGAAATCTGAAATCTGTACATTGGAAAACCCCTTCCACAAATGCAACATATTGCTCAACTCAAGAGAGTTTTGCAAATATTTCCAAATACATGAACACATTTCAAACTTAAAAGGGAATTACAAGTAACTGAAAAATAATTTGTAAATATGTTCTGACATTTACTTTCCAAAGAATCGTGAATACAGTTTTTAATAGTGAATCAAAAAGGCTTTTGTGGAGATTTGCATTCGACACACAGAATTTCCACTGGTCCGAACCAAATCACACTTTTTTGGGTAGCCTCTAGGTTTGCCTAAACATTTATCTTTGGACTATTTCGATGTCTGTGTGCCAGCCTCATAAAACACTCGACAGAAGTTATAGACCTATAATGTCGTACGTCTTTTGCATGGAATATACTCTGCACATGAGAGAGAGGGACAGGTACTAACTGTGTACTATGTTAAAGGGATTTTAATTTAAGGTGCAATGTGTAAGATATAGCTAGAATTGTGTTTCAGAGTACAGCATCTCTGAAATTATTGCAACAATACAACCATGTTCTGTTGTGTTTAATAGTTTGCCTTTTAGTTTGAACCCAGCAGTAGCAAATAACTCCTACCTGCTATTTATTTGGAGCAGGTGGCTTGATAAGCTAAGCTAAGCTACGTGCGAGTTCAGACACTTGAATGGTGTTGGAAGGATGTCACTGGTTGTTACTCAAAAATTATTTCAATAAGAATCAAGAAATAATAAACCAATTAACTCGTTTTATACTACTAATGTATCTTATTTCTTATGTTAAATTGTTTATGTATAATAAAATGTTGTTTCCATCATATTTGTTTATGTTGAAAGTTAAATATATGCAGGTTTCCCAACACCTTTCTCCAAAGCTACATTCTGTTTTCGTTAGAGCAGGTATCATAAATCACAGTAGATGCTTCAAACTTATTCAATGTCCTTGTCGTACCTGCAAAGAAACTTTGTGCTGCCGGGCAGGATCTCAAGGGTGAAGCACTCCCCTCCGTTCACACAGTAGTTCCTCTGCTTGTCACTGCAGCGGGTCACATGACTGGAGGTCTTTGCTGTCGTGGTGGTGGAGCCGGCAGCTGTGAAAAAAACACCAAAAGTTAGTGCAAGAAAACAACACACACACACACACACACACACACACACACACACACACACACACACACACACACACACACACACACACACACACACACACACACACACACACACACACACACACACACACACACACACCACACACACACACACACACACACACACACACACACACACACACACACACACACACACACACACACACTATATTAAAGGTGCCCTCATTGGGGCGTGCCGTAATTGGGCGTGCATTGCGCCGCGTTCATGTGTGTTGGAGGAGGTGCTCTGTAACGGCCCGTCCACACTACAGCGTCGGAAGCGTCGACAACTCCAATCTGCCCATTCACTTTCAATGGGGTGACGTCACGTAGCATCGCTTTTTCGTCGAACTGAATTGTGGGTAGCAGAGCGGTCCGTCTCCGGCGTCAGAAGTTGAACAATGTTCAAACAATGTTCAACTGCTGACGCCGGAGTAGCCAGCGCCAGCCAATCAAATCCCGTTTATGAAAATCTGACAGCTCAAGCCGTAGCCAATCAAACCGCGTCTAAGCTGGGAGAGATATCCCGCCGTTCATTTCTATATTTCAAAAAAAGTCGGAGGAGAAACTAACTATCGCTGTAGCAAATCACCCGGTTTTGTATGACCAGACCCTCTTCACCTACCGGGATACAAACCGGAGGAACCAGCATGGAGGGAGGAGGCAGAGACAGTGGGGGAAACTGGTAGGTTTTCGCCTGTTTGGGGAGTTTATATATATATATATTGCTCGCATAAAATCCCCGGGGTTTTTTGCTTTGTATGTCGGGGGCGGGAGATTCATGTGATTGGTTGTTGGTCGCGTTGCTCGCAAAAAATCCCCAAGCTGTCAGACACGCCCAGCTCCAAGCTTTTTTTGAAGCTGTAGTGTGGACGCTCCGTAAAGAAGTCTGAAGGAAGGGGCGGATTCTTTTCGGCTGTGTACTTTCAAATTCTAGTGCACTCGAGCCGGTTTCTGAAACGTACCTACCCCACCTTTAAGTGGAGGTATACGTTCAATCCTTCTTAAAGGAAAGGTGGTTTTGAAATGACAGCTGCAGTCAAATCAGATTCAAATCAACGGTTATTGAGAATATAAATATCAACATTTCTATTGAAACATCTCAAACCACCATATCACTTCCGCACTCTCCATTCATATGTTGAATATATTCCAAACACTCGTCTTTACCCCCATTGTTGCAGCTTTGTCCTTCAAGACCAGAGCCAAGAACATGGAAAGTAATATTCAAAACAATATTTGAAACATGAATGACAGCCTTATGCGTTACAAGTGGGTAAAGAACATTTTCGTCACTGTTTTCAGAGGGTGACGGTATGTCCGAATTGTGTGAGTTCAGACTATACTCAACGATAAGGCTTTGGGAGTCACGTATTACATAATGATGATACAAGAACTGTCTTCCCTTACTGACAGAATACTGCTGGCATACACAGTAAGAGAATATCCTCTGCATTACACAGCACATTTCAGCCACAAGCAGCTTCCTCACAGAACTGATGAGACTGAATGACAGAGATTATGCAGCTGAACAGAGATGCCCATCGATCAGTGTGTGAGATGTGAACGCTGCACAAAGACGGCTGGATCAGAACCGGTGCTCCATCCCTTTTTCTATTGGACGTGGACTCTTAATGGCCGCATCTCAATTCAAGCTTGAGCCTCGATAAATAAATGCAGCGTGCAATCTCCACTGTTATCAGTCTTTGATTATGTGTGTGATCATCAAAACATCCACTTGCTGTCAAAGCTAAATGATTTACTTCAAGTGGACCTCTTATGCTATATTGGACAAATATATTGTAGACATACAAAACATACCTGTGAAGTTTTTTGTTTAAAATACAAAACAGATCATCCATGCCTGCCTCATATTGCTCATACCCCTCTTGTGCAGCCCTGTTAGAGAAACGCGGATTTTGGGTCCTTAGCTTGAAAAAAAAGAAAAGAGGAGGCGGAGCTAATGCCTGATCAGAATTCTACCGGCGATAAAGTTAAATTCTGCTGTGATAAAACGCCATCCTGTTTAAACCACATCAAGGATTATTTCTGAAACAGTATGGCGCCCAAATGCCTTTTCTCTTGCAGGTTTATCACAAGGTGAGTTCCTTTTTACTTCTTGCTTTTTAAACACATGTGCTCCACAGCAGGGGTTCCCAACCCCCGGTACCGGGCCGCGGAGGCGTTACTGCAGGGCCGCGAAATAGCTGTGAGTTTATGGTAATATTTGCAGAATTATAAATATATAAAAATATTTTATCATAATATTTTTTTCAAAAAGTGTTTATTGTTCGCACCGATACCAGTCATATCATTTCATCCAGTAGCCTAGTTAATCTTTCACCAGATAACCGTTGAGGGATTCGGCGGCTCAGCCTCTCGTGCTCACGGGAAAGTTACCGGTGCGCCAAGTAGGAAGAGGAGCGCACAGGAGACAACCGTTTAATTGCAGACTGTTATGTTTCTGTGGGGAAATGGCAGTGCATTATTTGAGATATATTTTAAACTCGGACTTCATTTTAAGGACATGTCGGCCAGGGGTGTAGAGCTCTATGTTTATTTTATTAGCTTTTCTTTTTAATGACTGATTTTAAATGCCATTTTCTTAATGTCTTTCATTTTTTGTAAAGCACTTTGAATTGCCTTGTGTTGAAAAGTGTTATATAAATAAACTTGCCTCGCCTTTGTTGAAGCACCGGATTGGCAAACCAGGAGAGTAAACCAGTCTGCCTTGATCTGAATTAATGTCAGGGACTCTCACGGTATCTGCTGCCCGCAGCTGTTTTATAGAAGGAACACCTCCTTCACTTCATGAAATGGCTGCAGGCAACACCCACACACACACAGACACACACACACACCCCACACACACACCCACACACACTAAATGTGTTCAGGCTGTTACATACAATAGCCTCTGTTGCTACCTGCTGGTGAGTAAATATTAAAATCAGTTAAAATTGACAACCGGTCCGCGATTTTCTTTTTAATGTATCTGCCGGTGTTTGGCACAATAAAGGTTGGGAACCCCTGCTCTACAGCACAGGTTAGCTCTGAGCGTTAGCGAGCCTTGCTAATGTAAACAAAGACGAGATTACGTCCAAAACACGTCAGGCATTGTTTCTGATAGCAACTAGGCTTGTTTGAGACAAGCAAGACCTGCGCAGACCTGCGCAATTGCGATCAACGTCTTGCTGGTGCGTTGCATGATGGTTAGTCATTTTGTCCGACTTGCTCTGGAGACTCGCCCACATGAGACTTTGAAATCTCGCGGGACAAAGACGCCCGCAGCCTTGAGAGCGAGGCGAGGCGAGTTGGCGCACTTGCTCTCCACGAGCTGCGGAAGTGAAATGCTTGATGGGAAACGGCTCGCTGGTATCTCGAGCTGAGCGCTCATTGGTGGGTTTTACCACGTGCTGCTGATGAAACTCTCCCATTGGCTGGCAAAAGTTTGTTGTTGTTTTGTGTCAGTTTTACGTCGCCACATCCATTCCCATTTTTCATCATTGTTCCACAATGTTTATCATCATGAAATTAATATCTATATATTTTATACTATACTGCTTACCGTTTTCATACTTTATATATCTTAGCATATTCATACACACTGTTCATACTGCTCACAGGCTGATATCTAGTGTATTCATACACACTGTTCACACTGCTCACAGGCTGATATCTAGTGTATTCATACACACTGTTCATACTGCTCACAGGCTGATATCTAGTGTATTCATACCCCACTGTTTATTCATAATTCAATTCATTATATGTTATTCTGTAGATTGTGTACATTACTTTCCACTTCACTGCTTGTTGCACCGTTAGAAGCTAAACTGCATTTCGTTGTCTCAGTACCTGTAATATGTGCAATAACAATAAAGTTTGTCTTTAAGTTAAACCAAATCATTAAAATAAAATCTATTGTAATGTAATGATTTGGTTTAACCTTATTTATTGAATACATCATTTAAAATGGCAAGATTAAATCAAATGACATCCATGTTGTACACATCATAAAGCTTAAAGTGGCAGCTAAAGAATTAACACAGCAGCAGGTCTGTTCCATTCATGCTCATTCAGCTTCATGTGTGCGGATCTGAAGGGACTGATCCTTTGTAGCCTGTCCACCTATCAGTTTTGCAAACATTAAGAGGGAGGAGCATTTCTATTACATCCACTTCATCTGCAACGAAAAACGCCAACGCAATTTCCGCCATTGCAAACCCAGCCAGTCAAGCCGACTCCAAGTCCGAGCTGTCCGACTTAAGACAAGCTTTTTGACACCTCCCGCGGCTGAGATCGGCTACTCTCGTCTACTTTCGAGGCGAGCCGCAATGTGTCTCAAACAAGCCTACTCTCTGTGGGTCCGCCGCCGATTTGACGTCATATCGGCAGCAAATCTGTATCCGCTCGTTGTTCCCCCGTTTTTTAAAAGATTTGGGTTTTTTGAGATTTTCTGACGCTGCGTGAGTTCCCCGACGCACCGGGGACACATGTTGATGTATAAAAGACATCACAAAGTGCATTTTGCATGAGAGGTCCCCTTTCAGAAATGTTATTCTGTAACCAGTGGATGTCTTAGTCTTTTAGAGAAACTCCCTCAGGGGAAACTTCGTTTTAGCCTTTTCAGACAAGCACAAAAACCTAAATAAGTTCAGGGAAAACCCCAAACACATAATAGGGCCTCTTTTAAACTGAAACAGCATCTGTGAACTACTCTTCATGCCTAGCCCAAAATGTACGAGAACACATTTTTGATCCTAAATATCTTGGTTTCTTCTTTTCTAAGGTCACATTGTTCTGTTGGCTTACATACAGCGATACACTTATTTAAATTATTAATATGTATTCTCTCTTGTGTTTCTTTATGCAGTGCATTTATATTGAGGTAACAGAAAGTAATCATTACGTTCTTATTGCGTGGCTTAGATTAGACATTTTGTTGAGTCATTCAAACCCTATAACTGGGAATAATCTATCCCCCCTACCCTACAAGCAGCAAACCATAACCTCCATACATCAGCAGCCTATAGATAGTCAATAGTTTTATTTGGCAGCAGTTTATAACAGAGTTGCCACAGCTGGGGATTTCTGTCGTCTCATCCTCATCACGCCTGACCGAGTCTAAAGATGGATGCAGATTCCTCCGCTCACTTTTTGCTGGAGGATCAGAAACATTAACCGGGTGCTGGAGCTCAGCCAACAGGCCACTTCACTTCCCTGCTGTTCAGCCGCTTTGGGCTGGGGTTGCATCTGCAGAGCAAGCAGTCTGCGGCAGTGATGGTGTTTCTGTCTGTCAAGGACAAAGCATGATGCAGTGCAGCAGCAGCAGCAGCAGCAGAACGCCTCCTCGGCACGATTCTCTGGGAGCAGCAGGCGGTGCAAGGAGGAAATCTAAATTAATTTCACTGACAGATTTTGTGAACACGGCATTAAAATCCAAACAAAGTGAAATCAGTCACTGGTTAAAAATCGATATGACAAAATGCCTTCACATTATTTTAGTGATGGGTAATTGTTGACCCTGCTTTAAATGATATTTTGGCTTTACAAAAGTTGCACTCTGCTTTATCACTGCCTATGTTTTTGTTGAAGTGCATCCAAATACGGCTGCGTTTTCGCGTTTGGCTGAAAACAGGTCGTCTACCTGTACCACTGAAGAACGGCTCTCACCGAGTACGACTCGGTTCCCTTCGTACCAAAGAGCCGGATCGTTCGTGAACCTAACATACTACATTATTTCATTTCCGATAATGTTCAGGGCCATTGACTAGGAGAAAATATAAATGTGATTTTATTTAATTTTGTAAACACGGCCATAAAATCCAAACAAAGTGAAATATGTCACTGGTTGGGATGATATTTGGAGAGCATATTCGACTTTACAGATCCCTTTCCCTTTTGTAGTTCTCTACTTGGGTGACCTTCCAGAATAAATGACGGGGAGTAATGAATACCTTTTGAAAATATTTCCTGTAGCGGCAATTACTCGTAAGTGGCTACAGGCCGAATCTCCTTCAGTCGATCACTGGATTGAGATCATTAAATAAATTCATGACATGGGGAGATTGACACTCTTGTTAAGACTTCAATATGACCTGTGCACAGTTCAATGGTCTACTCGAAAAGGTTGAAATATAACTCGAAATAAGTGTGAGTGTAGATATGCCTTGCTCACCTACTGTTGGAAATGCTGAATGTCCGAACCTTGTTTAATTGTGAACAATATCACACCATACATTAATAAATCACTGTCTATGTCCATCATACAGAAATATACTTCCTCCAAACTGTGGAATACTCGCTGTCTGGCAACTATGTGTTGTAATGTACTGTGCTTGTGTATGTATTGTTTGTCGGGTAAATTGGTTAAAAAAAAAGATATTCAATTTAAAATTGAACACATTAATGTACCGTACTTTTCGGACTATAAGACGGCGACTTTTTTCCCCATTTTTTTTGTACCGCTAACGGCCACTAGGGAACCTCCTAAATCTATGGATTTTACAGGTCAAATTAACCACCTTTAACACTACGGGCTCTAGGACCGGTCCGCGCACGCCACCTCTAAGCGGCGGGAAAAGAGTGAGACAGGTAGCGCGCCAAAGTAAAGGTGGAACCGAGAGACAGAACGAGAGCAGACGACGACAGTTTAGCTGCTGCGGCTCATATGCAGGTGCGCTTTATAGTCCGAAAAGTACGGTATATATAATATCCTGCATTATATTTTGTTACTGGACATTTGTATTTCCACATGTATATATCTATCTATCTATCCATCCATCCATCCATCTACTATTTATCTTCCAATCATCTTCAGGGCAATCGACCATCTGTTCTCTGTTTCCAAATTTAAGAAAGCTTACTACTGTTTGTATTTATCTCTTCATTCATAAATAACATCCTCCAAGGAGGTTTATGTTTTAGATTTGGTTTATTTGCTCATTTGTAATCAGAGGGCACAGTTATTATAAGCATAGTTGACGGGGTGTAGCATGAGCCAAAGAAGAACCCGTAACATCTTTGGAGCGGATCCTAATCAGATTCAGATGCGCAGTTTATCTTGTGCCGTCGTTAAGATTGGCAGATGCATGGCACATGGCGGAGGTCTTCACTCTCCAAGTGCCCTTCTAGTTTATTTATGAGAACGTATTCTACAGTAGCGACCTAAAAAACCCTGCAGAAACAGAGCACGTTAGCCGGCCCACAGACTGCTAGGGAGGCAATTTCTCTAAACCTTATTCATTCACATTTCCAACAGTCATTCTCTCAATTCCTCACTTTCTGCGCTACTTTTACAGTCAACATATCGTGATAGCAAGGCAGTCACACGCCTTTATATTGAGAAACTACCACGGGAGGTTTTGACACCATGCTATCAAGGTTACTGACAAATACGGGACTTAATTAAATCTAAAATTAGGTGCAGCACTTTTTCTTCAATGTCACTTTAAACGTATTGTATTCCAATCGTACCAAACCGGAAAGAATGAAAGGGTTAATAACAAGGTGTGGCATTTGCTCGAACAAATAATCTTTTGCAAAGCTGAAACGGTTGAAGAGGTGCAGCAGCTGCATGTATTAAACATGTGTTCATGTGTAGCTATGCTGAGGACATGCCGAGGGCAGCGTGACTCTCCGCAGCACACCGCCAGGGAGCAGGGGATGACCCAGAATGACTAAATTCAGTGTCAGGAAAAAAGGCTTTCTACTTTATTGCATCCTGCAGTTTGCCCTTGGTATGCAGTATAATGGAGCTACATTTCACTCCTTCATAAAGAGCTACAAATATGATGTGATTTTACCATCTTTCAAACGTCACATGGCGAATCTTGACAAATGATTTTCTTGTGTCGACTCACGTTTAAAGGAGACACTCACTATAATTGATCAATACTCCATTACTATTTTCATTAATCTTGTACAAAAACCAAATATCCAACACTCGTGTCCCAGATTGAGTGCATCCTATTGACTTCAGTGAGGGGCACACCCTTTAAAGGTCACCTATCATGCTATTTTTAGGCAATAGCATAGGTCTCAGATATATAAAAATATATAAAAAACATGTCTATGAAGTGTTTTGCTCAAAATACCAAACAGATCACCCATTCTAGCCACGCCTCATATCCCTCTATTTCACTTCCTGTTTCAAAAGTGCTGGTTTGGGGTATAAAGCTTTATAAAAAAAAAGATTGATACAAAAAAGGAGGGGTCGAGCTCATGCGGGACCCGGCAGCTACTGTCTAAACCAGGGGTGTCAAACTCAATTTCATCACGGGCCACATTCGCATAAAGGTTGCGCTCAAAGGGCCGGTTGTAACTATATAAATATATAATATATATATAAAATAATGTATTATATTACATTATTGCCTCTGAATTGGTTTATTATCGGATAGGATAATAACTTAGTAATTAACTACGTCTGAAAGCAGAAGTCCAGGGCAAATAATTGCAAGTCTCTTCAGTGCGCATGTCACAAAACGAGATGCATTGTGGGACATGTAGTTTATGGGCATATTATTATACGTATTATAAACGTATTATATTGTTTGCAAGCTCTTGCGGGCCACATAAAATGAAGTCGCGGGCCGGATTTGGCCCCCAGGCCTTGAGTTTGGGACCCTGGTCTAAACTAAATGCTGCCGTGATGAAACGCCATATCATGGATTATCAAGGATCTGAAACAGTCTGGAGCTCAAAGGCTTTCTCTCTTGCCGGTTACACCACAAGGTGAGTTCCTTTCTACTTCCTGCTTCTTCACACACATGCTCTCCAGTGCAGGTTAGCTCTGAGTGTTAGCGATGCTAATGTAAACACCGACCATATTACGTCCAAAGCAGTCGGGCATTGTTTCTGATAGCAACGTTTCTGATTGGGCCGTGGGTCCACATTTCAGATGTTACGTCATATCGGACGCAAATCTGGATCAGCTCCGTTGTTCCCCGTTTTTAGAGATTTGTGTACGGAGGAAAAGAGAGAGGGGTTTATTTTCTGACGCTGCGTGAGTTCCCCGACGCACCGGGGACACATTTATGTATGAAAGACATCAAAAAGTGCATTTTGCATGATAGGTCTCCTTTAATTAAACAACCACTAACTCTATTCTACCATAGTGATCGTCCTACGTAACTTTCAAAGCTTTCACTCTACCTTTTAAAGCACTTTTAAATGCTAACGTCCACATGTAACATTGCAAACAAGTCGATCCATTCAGTATGATGTCTCCAAGCCTACTGTAGAAATTGCCAAAGGTCAATGTGATGATGATACCCAGCTGTGACGTTATTATCGATTGGCCAGACACCAGTTTTCAGGATAAATAAGTATTATTTCTTTGGTTACCATCTGACCGGACGATAGAGTAAAATGACTCTGCTGGATATACTTATGAGCTTGACATTCTTACATACAAAAACATAAGCAAAATGTAGATTTTAAGGAACTTGGCAGCGGAGACGTACTGCAACGTCTGAAAAATGAACCCCCCTATCTTAGTATGAAGGGAATCTGTTTGTGTGTGGGTATGTCCTACACGCCCATCTTGAGAATATGATACGCTACGATAATAATGTATTGTCCGAAAAAGACTGCATTTTTTCTTGCGTCACATCAAGGACAAGGACAAACACTAGACAAGAAACAAGAAACAGACACTTAACATAAAATTACAATGTCCAAGACCCTCTAACGTACGTTTGATCTGGGATTTAACAGGTGCACAAAAACAGTGCTTCAGTCTCACCTAATTAAATCATCGGACCGTATATCTTTTATTCAATAGCTCATAGTTCAAAACCAGCCATCTGATGGACTTCACACCTGCTGGATGCGTTGCAGGCTCTTCCTGATGGTTAAATGATACATTCCCTCCCATTGGCTCTCCACTCAGTCACCGTGAGGGGCGCCTCGACAAAAACCCATCGTTTCCTATCTGGATCCTAAATGGTTGAACGAACTCCCACTGATTTCAGTCCTCACATCTTCCGTCACAGACTGAAAACCCACCACTACACCCTGCACTACAAAGGTGTCGTTATTGAAGTCAATTGAGACTATAAAGCAAAAGGAAATGTAATAAAGCTAAAATATAACTTTTAGAATAAACACTGTCCTTATGGTGACTATTCGTGTGTGTGCAATATCACAAGTTGTGTGTGTAAAACGTCTCGATTGCTCTTCCTTTTTGCGGAGCGTCCACTGCCCCTGCACTGCAGTCCTTCTCTCTGCCCAGCCGGAGGAATTAAAACCAAATGGGATGATTCAGCAGCTGTCCAGTCAGTGCCAGCGTTTAGTGCCGATGCAGGAACGCTGGTGAAGTGGAACGGCTCGTATATAACCATGTAGAAGACACTGCCTATTCCACACACCCTCTTTAAGCTTTAAAGGAGCCTCTGGGCGTTTCTTAATCAGTGTGTGTCACAAACGCACCATGTTTAACCACTAAGGTGTAACCAGTCGTACATTTACCCAAGTCATGAGCTTAAAGGTGGGGTAGGTAAGAATGGAGAAACCAGCTCGAGGGCGCTAGAATTTGAAAGTACGCAGCCGAAAAAAATCTGACTTCCTTACAGAGCCCCTCCTCCAACACACACGAACGCGCACATGGCCAATGAGGGCACGAGGTAAGTTTGTGCCCCGATGGAAGTCTGACAGGCAGGTAGGCCGTCCAGTTACTTTAGCCGGGCCGAAGCAGATGATTGGTCGTGCTTTTTACAGCGCCACGGCTTCCAGAGATGATATTTTTTATTATGTATTTCTTGTCAAAGCATTTCATGTATTCATTGCTATCGGGATTTTAAGAGCATTCCATTGAATATAACAAAACGTGTTTCTGAAGTGAATTACCTAGGTAAGTTTCAGAAACCGGCTCGAGATACACTTTTTGTTATATTCCATGGAATGCTCTTAACATCCCGATAGCGATGAATATCTGAAGTGCTTTGACAACAAATCCATAAAGAAATGTCATCTGTAGAAGCCGTAATACTGTAAAAAGTACAAGTATGGCCTACCTGCCTGTCAGCCTAACATCGGGGCACACACTTATCTCGTGCCCTCATTGGTCATGTGCGCGTCCGTGTGTGTTGGAGAAGGGGCTCTGTGAGGAAGAGGCAGATTTTCTCCGGTTGTGTATTTTTAAATTCAAGCGATCTCGATCCGGTTTCTCAAATGTACCTACCCCACCTTTAAGTAGTTTGTCTAGACATACATGTACTTAAGTATTTCCATTTCGTGCTAAATATAGTCCTCTATATCCTCGGTTTACTGTATACACACTCATGATATGCTAACACGATGTGATGCAGTACTGTACTACTAATCTACCAAGTATAACACATGTGCTCAACATAACAACACAAAGATGTAACACCGAATGTTATAGAATTGTAATATTGTGAAAAGGGAAATTGTTCAAACAATACTTTAAGCACATTTACCTGATAATGAAGTATATAAAGACCATGCATATTATTTCTACTAAGTTCATAATGTAGGTACTTCTTGGTGTGGTAAATGTGCATTTCCATTCCCTATGAAACATCTCAAAGCCTTTGTTGGTGTACTTCCAAAACAGATAATGTAGAAATCATTTATTTGGCTGGCATTGGAAGCTATAAAATATTACGAAAAACATCATTTGGGGTTTTGCAGAATCATCCCGTAGTATCCCATGCTGTGGCAGCAGTTTGTGGACAGCCGTGTCCTTCCTCACTACACAAGGTGTCGCTACCTAGAAGGAGCTGATCAGCGGAGTCACATGCGGGAGGTTCAAGGTCTTCATTTGCTTCCAACAAAATACTTTTCGGCCAATCTGAAACCACCTCTCCAATAGCCACATTCTAATGTTCTTAAAGGTCACCTATTATGCTAAATCCACCTTTCCATGTCTCTTCTACATCAACATGTGTCCCTCTTCTTCATGTCTCTTCTACATCAACATGTGTCCCTTCATCTTCATGTCTCTTCTACATCAACATGTGTCCCCTCTTCTTCATGTCTCTTCTACATCAACATGTGTCCCCTCTTCTTCATGTCTCTTGTACATCAACATGTGTCCCCTCTTCTTCATGTCTCTTCTACATCAATATGTGTCCCCTCTTCTTCACCAACATGTGTCCCCTCTTCTTCACATCTCTTCTACATCAACATGTGTCCCCTCTTCTTCATGTCTCTTCTACATCAACATGTGTCCCCTCTTCTCCATGTCTCTTCTACATCAACATGTGTCCCCTCTTCTTCATGTCTCTTCTACATCAACATGTGTCCCCTCTTCTTCATGTCTCTTCTACATCAACATGTGTCCCCTCTTCTTCATGTCTCTTCTACATCAACATGTGTCCCCTCTTCTTCACCAACATGTGTCCCCTCTTCTCATCTCTTCTACATCAACATGTGTCCCCTCTTCTTCATGTCTCTTCTACATCAACATGTGTCCCCTCTTCTCCATGTCTCTTCTACATCAACATGTGTCCCCTCTTCTTCATGTCTCTTCTACATCAACATGTGTCCCCTCTTCTCCATGTCTCTTCTACATCAACATGTGTCCCCTCTTCTCCATGTCTCTTCTACATCAACATGTGTCCCCTCTTCTTCATGTCTCTTCTACATCAACATGTGTCCCCTCTTCTCCATGTCTCTTCTACATCAACATGTGTCCCCTCTTCTTCATGTCTCTTCTACATCAACATGTGTCCCCTCTTCTTCATGTCTCTTCTACATCAACATGTGTCCCCTTTTCTTCACGTCTCTTCTACATCAACATGTGTCCCCTCTTCTTCACGTCTCTTCTACATCAACACGTGTCCCCTCTTCTTCATGTCTCTTCTACATCAACATGTGTCCCCCTCTTCTTCATGTCTCTTCTACATCAACACGTGTCCCTCATCTTCATGTCTCTTCTACATCAACATGTGTCCCCTCTTCTCCATGTCTCTTCTACATCAACATGTGTCCCCTCTTCTCCATGTCTCTTCTACATCAACATGTGTCCCCTCTTCTTCATGTCTCTTCTACATCAACACGTGTCCCCCTCTTCTTCATGTCTCTTCTACATCAACACGTGTCCCCTCTTCTTCATGTCTCTTCTACATCAACATGTGTCCCCTCTTCTCCATGTCTCTTCTACATCAACATGTGTCCCCTCTTCTCATGTCTCTTCTACATCAACATGTGTCCCCTCTTCTTCATGTCTCTTCTACATCAACATGTGTCCCCTCTTCTTCATGTCTCTTCTACATCAACATGTGTCCCCTCTTCTTCATGTCTCTTCTACATCAACATGTGTCCCCTCTTCTTCATGTCTCTTCTACATCAACATGTGTCCCCTCTTCTCCATGTCTCTTCTACATCAACATGTGTCCCCTCTTCTCATGTCTCTTCTACATCAACATGTGTCCCCTCTTCTCCATGTCTCTTCTACATCAACATGTGTCCCCTCTTCTTCATGTCTCTTCTACATTAACATGTGTCCCCTCTTCTTCACGTCTCTTCCACATCAACATGTGTCCCCTCTTCTTCACGTCTCTTCTACATCAACATGTGTCCCCTCTTCTCCATGTCTCTTCTACATCAACATGTGTCCCCTCTTCTCCATGTCTCTTCTACATCAACATGTGTCCCCTCTTCTCCATGTCTCTTCTACATCAACATGTGTCCCCTCTTCTCCATGTCTCTTCTACATCAACATGTGTCCCCTCTTCTTCATGTCTCTTCTACATTAACATGTGTCCCCTCTTCTTCATGTCTCTTCTACATCAACATGTGTCCCCTCTTCTTCATGTCTCTTCTACATCAACATGTGTCCCCTCTTCTTCACGTCTCCTCTACATCAACATGTGTCCCCTCTTCTTCATGTCTCTTCTAAATCAACATGTGTCCCCTCTTCTTCATGTCTCTTCTACATCAACATGTGTCCCCTCTTCGTCATGTCTCTTCTAAATCAACATGTGTCCCCTCTTCTCCATGTCTCTTCTACATCAACATGTGTCCCCTCTTCTTCATGTCTCTTCTACATCAACATGTGTCCCCCCTTCTTCATGTCTCTTCTACATCAACATGTGTCCCTTCATCTTCATGTCTCTTCTACATCAACATGTGTCCCCTCTTCTTCATGTCTCTTCTACATCAACATGTGTCCCCTCTTCTTCATGTCTCTTCTACATCAACATGTGTCCCCTCTTCTTCATGTCTCTTCTACATCAACATGTGTCCCCTCTTCTTCATGTCTCTTCTACATCAACATGTGTCCCCTCTTCTTCATGTCTCTTCTACATCAACATGTGTCCCCTCTTCTTCACGTCTCTTCTACATCAACATGTGTCCCCTCTTCTTCATGTATCTTCTACATCAACATGTGTCCCCTCTGTGGAAAGAGACTCTGAAAGGGGCTCCTTATTTTCAAGTAACAGACAGAGAATCAGCACTTTTGAAACGGGGCTGAAACAGAGGGGATTGTGGGTAATGCTGCAATGATCCGTTTGGTGTTTCAGCCAATCAGAGACAGGTTCTGTATATATCTGAGACCTAGAATATATTGATGAAAACCCGTATAATAGGGGACCTTTAAGCAGACATCCAACTATCGGGTTCACTTCCTGCACACTCGTAGCTGGAAGTCCTTTTTTAATCTTCAAATAACTTGTGTCACTTCCCTCAGACTGTAAGTGTGTGTTGCTATGGAGACTCCAAGCACATACCAACTAGTCCTCAGGGACAGATTAGAAGGCACAGGTTACTTACTACTAGTGCACTTTAAGAATATTACAAGGCCTTCACACTATCCCCATAATTACATGAACAAACAAGCATTAGTCAGTGCTACAACAACAACAACAACAACAACAACAACAACAACAACGGTTATCTTAAGTGGCACCATGACAGATGTGTTGGTTTGCCATCGGCGGATAAACAGTTTGACCTTACATCATGATGCGCTTGATCTGAATGAATGTGGAGTTAAACATAATTACTGTAAAGGGCAACAGACTTATTGCAAAATGGATATTCTGTTTACCAAATCATCTTCATCTTCATCATCATCATCATGGCATGCCACGGAAGAGCCAGTGTATTGATCTCATTGCAATATGTGGTCACGGAAACTAGCATAGTTTAGCCCGACAGTTCAATCACCTGTTATTTGTCACATGACCGCCTCTAAGATTAGTCGTGGAGAACTAATTTCTTGTCGAATCATCAAATCACTGCGGCTCAATTCTGAATATATATTACAACCCTTTTTCTATCCGGACTGCTGTTAAATTCGTCATATTTAAGATTGATTTGTCCTCGAATTTAATGCCTGACGTGGCAACTTTTGCAAAATCGAATGGCGCGTGAACAGGTGGCGTCCAATCAGGCTGCACGGGGACATTTCTGAGGGACATTTTCCCATTTAGGAGCGATTGTTTGTCCCAAAGCATGAGACCTTTAGGATAAGGATTACAAAGATGTTCTTGCTTGAGGCCCATTGATCCATCACTGGCTTCCCATCGACATGTGTTCGACCCACATGAGTGCGACTGCTGTAAGGAAGTACCGCTGACTGTCAGCAGGTAAAGTCCCCGCACCACTAACGCGCCCAAATGCTACACTGCTTTCATTAGCAGTGACCGGTCATCTAGAATGATCTCAAGCAGGGGTGTCCAAACTTCTTTCACCGAGAACACAGAAACATATAGGTCTGGGCCGCTCACTGGAGGTATATAATAATAATAATAATAATTCCTTGCATTTATTATAGTGCTTTTCCAGTGCTCAAAGCGCTTTACAGATACACATATTTTTTTTTACATCGCCTCATAAGTTCAGTTATAAGTTAGCGACATCAATCTAATGTAGGTAAAGGATGCTTGTGAGTGTTGGCAGCTCAGCCCTTAAAGCAGACGCCTCCGGTTGATTATCATAAGGAGAAATAGAAGGGTTTATTTCAAGCTCTTTATGGAAATAAGTCATTGGGCTTTTTTCTTATCAACTAAGATTTGTTAGAAAATGTTTCCAACTTGACTGGATTTATTTGAAAAGTGGTTTTATTAACACGTGAATACTACCGTGTGATATACGTTTACATTTATATTCAAGAAGTACAATATAAGACGAGCACAAGTTTCATTTGTGGGCCGTACTCCATTATACTTTTTGAATTTGATCAGGGCCGATTCAAAATGGTCCGCGGGCCGCATTTGGCCCCCGGGCCGTAGTTTGGACACCCCTGATCTCGAGGCATCGTCTCTTCATGCCGTGGATATACACTTTGACCGAGGCTCCGGCCACCGCCATGCTCTCCGATGAGCTAACCCAGAGGCATAAAGCACGGTGATGTGACTACAGCGGAGACGTCGCGGTGGCGAGCCGCCGCCGGCAGACAGACGGTACGAGTGGAAGCTTTCCCTGCGGCGGCGGGCGGATGGAGGGGGCATCGATTAGCCTGCAGCCGGCTCTGACCTTGAAATGGAGCGCAGGAAAACAGGAAGTCTCCCTGAACCACAGCCACGAGTTCCACATCGTGTCCTGCATCATTTATTGATTTTTTCATACCGCTGGAGAATGGGACACATTTTAGGGCTCTTATTGCTTCCAAGTGACATCCTGAATGTATTGAATGGTGCCCTGCATCCTTTAATACTTAAGGATGAGCGAGTGAGTGTTAGAAATAATGCATTCACTGCAGGGGTAGGACCGTTGTTTCCTGCACACCTTCAGAGTGTGCAGAGATATTTCAGCTGCTAGGTCATGGGCCTCCTGCTACACTCTGCAAGTCGCAGCGTGTCTGCAGGAGACTCTCCCTGGCAGAGGAAAGACATTTTCAAACACAATGACAGAACGGAGACACACTGTAACCAAAAAGAAGAACATCACAGTCCAAGGTTAAGCTTGTGACCCCATGCTGACACCCTGTATCGTGATGCCGGAGAGCCTTCTGGAACAAAGGGACATGCCGTGTGAAGCGACTAAACTAAGCGCGGCACTTACGTTTAGTTGGGATGAAGATGTCGTTTCTCTCCTGTGTTGTACGAGGGAGGGGAGTCAGCTTCGGGAGGGTGGGCCGCTCTGCGCTGTATTTCAGAGTCACAGAGGCATCGGCGTGAGTCACTCGAGGGGAAGCGTACGGCCCTCGTGTGGATTTCTCCTCCATTAAAACGTCAGGACGTCCCGAGGTAATGGCCGTGGTCAGGGAGACAAAAGACGTAGGCGACGAGTGAGGGATGGACACAGTCAGTCCCAGCGTGGGGGTCACAGATACGATGATGGGGTCCTGTCCGATGGGTTTGGGATCTAAGTGTGTGGGGGGTTCGTACTCAAAGATCTTATCCACAAAGACCCACTTGAGGCCGGCGGTGCAGAGGGCTAGGCTCAGCAGGCAGGCCAGGATGGGAAGGATGCAGATTTTCTCCGAGTGCAGACAATTGTTAATCCGTTCCATCTCTATGCACACACAGCAGGTTCCAGGCAAGGCCACGACTCCCAAAGCCCCCACATGTTCCCCATCACCCTCTGCACCCTCCCCACCCTCGCCAGCTGCCTCCGTCTCCTCTGGTTTCTCCTCGGGGACTTGTCCAGTGTCAACAGTAGAGCTGGTGGGGGAGGCCTGTCCAGGAGGGGGAGAGATGTCCTCCATTCCCTCGGTCATCCTTCTGGGTCTCTGAACACCTACACTATTAACTCAGAGCATCACAGTGTCTGCCGCCGGTCTCCTCGACTATGTTTTCCATCATGAGGCGGCAGTGAGGTATGAAGAGTGAGCTTGCTAACAGTCTGGGAGGTAGGACGACAGCCTTCTGCGCACAAGTTCCTCACTCATGCTGTCCCACAGGAAATCTATAAATAGAGGCGTCACATTGGCTGTAAACAACAGAAAAAAGAGTCCTTAAATGTTCTGCGTGGTGTAGAAGAGAGGCGAAGGGTAGCCCTCACTCACCTGAGCACTTCAGAGTCGGTGTGGAGGTGAGGATGTAGTGCGGAGGATGAAGAGCAGAGGATGAAGAGCAGAAGACGGGACGGCCAGCCACTGCAGAGGAAAGAGGGACATGCTGTCTGAGAGGAGCTCCACGAAGCTGAAAGGCTGAATCATCAGGGAGCGGCAGGTGCCCTTCCTCTCAGCGCAGCTACAGAAACAGATGAGTAAGGGGAAAGAGAGAGAAGAAGAAGGGGGGGGGGCTGCAGCAGCACAGAAGGGCAGAGAAGACAGAATACTCCCCTTTTTTCTTCTCTCAACCCCACCTCCAAGTGGCCTCCTCCCTCTTCCTGTCTGCCTCTCTCCTGCAGGCTGCTCCCAATCCCAGCACAAAGCATCCAGCTAAGCAAGTTCCTACTTGATCCAATTAGAGGGCATGTCGGCGAATCACAGGCCGGCAAAACCGTGGTGGCCGCCCACCGTCCAGCACCACTCCCCATTGATTATGCCGATACTGAAGGGTGTGTTTTTTGTCAAGGGGAAGGAGCCGGGGAAGCAGACATATGATCCTCCCCGAGAGGATGCAGCCTTTGTGCTCTGCTCTCCTGCATTCATTAGTGTAATAACAAGTGCATCGGCAGGAAGTATAGATACACACAGGTGCAATACATTATAAACAAAGACATTAAGTTTCATTTTCAGTTTATCAGACCGTGCTGGGTCATTGTCGCACTATCATGGCTTACATGAGAGAATAAACATTGATATACTTAAAATAACTACATTTAAATCAGGAGAAGAAGAAGAACATACACACGCCATTAATACATCTTACCACCCGGTCGTTACGCATGTTTAGTGGTCTTTAACTCGCCTACTTTCATCAAAGATATGAACTTGGTTTCTGATTCAAACGGTTATTTCCTAGATTCTTCCATTGTGAGTTAATCAAGTTATTATCTTTGAGCCGATCCCTCTCACTGTAATGGCTTTCTGTGACTCTTGAACTGAACGCAGCCCGTAGTAATCAAGAAGATTGCTTCTGAACGCAAGACAGCGGCAGGATAAGTGTTCAATGGGATCTGATTTTGCAAGCTCAGTAAAGTGTAAATATGCACATTGCATTTTACCTCGTTGCACTGTCATCGCTACTACCTCTGCTTTTCCCTCTCTCATTTATTTAAATGCGTCTATTTGTGCACTGCGGTGAGAGTTGCCAAAGAAATGTTGTTGTACTTTGCATGATGACATTAACGATATACTCTATTGTCTTTTGAATGTATTCTGAATAACGGATGTTTCCCAATTTTGTTAATTTTACTTATTGGTATATAAGTAAAATTAACAAAATTGAAAAACCTCCGTTATCCACACTTTATTTTATATCCAATTTGTTAAATAGACAGTATCGAGTATCGATCATAAAACTAACATTTCCCAAGTGTGACTGAAAAGCCCCCAGACCACCAATAAAACTATTAGCTCCCCTACCACCATGCGGGCTAACAGGCTAGCGGGGGAAATCCAGATTCCTGGTGAGGATTAAATAAGATGAAGACAGTCGCAGAGGTCAGGTCAGCGCCACACTGCACACTGACACTGCGGTGACCCTCTCCAATCCCCGGACAGAATTAATACCAGTAATGGTATCTGTGGGAGAGCACTTCCTGTCAGTCTGCTGAATTAGAGACCTGCATATTGATCCACCCCTCAGCGTTTTCACCCTTCATGGGGGGCCAAAGACTCACAAAGGAAATATAAATAAATAAATCAATAGGGGAGAAAACAAATAGAAAATATGCTCGAGATATTAGTTTCAAATTAAGTATGTATTCATTTGTTTCTGTCCACATGGATTCAGTTTCCTCTCATCGGATTATCAGGCTGGGAAAAAAGAAGATATTTTGAAATGTCATTGACAAAAAACTCACATCCTGTAAGCCACCATTGTTGTTCCTCACGGCAACAACACCCTGATCAGCCAACATACGGACAAAAGCAATAGATACAAGAATAAATCAATAGGGAAAGAATAAATAGAACATGTGCTTAGAAAGATAGGATCAAGATGCAATCAATATATATTTTAAAGGTCACCTATCATGTTATTTTTAAGCAATAGCATAGGTCTCAGATATATAAAAATATATAGAAAACATGTCTATGAAGTGTTTTGCTCAAAATACCAAACAGGTCACCCATTCTAGCCATGCCTCATATCCCTCTATTTCACTTCCTGTTTCAAAAGTGCTGATTTGGGTATACAGCGTTAAAAGAGGAGGGGTCTGAGCTCATGCGGGACCCGGCAGCTACCGTCTAAACTAAATGCTGCCGTGATGAAACGCCATATCATGGATCATCAAGGATCTGAAACAGTCTGGAGCTCAAAGGCTTTCTCTCTTGCCGGTTACACCACACGGTGAGTTCCTTTTTACTTCCTGCTTCTTCACACACATGCTCTCCAGTGCAGGTTAGCTCTGAGTGTTAGCGATGCTAATGTAAACACTGACCATATTACGTCCAAAACAGTCGGGCATTGTTTCTGATGGCAACGTTTCTGATTGGCCCGTGGGTCCACATTTCAGATGTTACGTCATATCGGACGCAAATCTGAATCAGCTCTGTTGTTCCCCGTTTTTAGAGATTTGGGTACGGAGGAAAAGAGAGAGGGTTTTATTTTCTGACGCTGCGTGAGTTCCCCGACGCACCAGGGGACACATGTTTATGTATAAAAGACATCATTTCAAACTGCATTTTGCATCATAGGTCCCCTTTAAATTAAGTATCTATTCATTTGTTTATGTCCACATGGATTTATGGTTTACTCAGGCTCTCATTGATTCAAAGTGTGTTTTACAAAAAACTCACATCCTGTACACACTACCATTGTTGTTCCTCACACACTGATCAGCCAATGGGAGCCAAATACTGACAAAAGCAATAGATAAAGAAATAAATCAATAGGGAAAGAATAAATGTGCTTAGAAAGATAGGATCAAGATGCAATCAATATATATTTTGAATGAAGTATTTATTAATTTGTTTATGTCCACATGGATTTGGTTTCCTTAGGCTCTTGATGGATTATCAGTCTGAGAAAGAAGTATATATTTCTAAATATAATTGCCAAAAACTCACATCCTGTACGTACGCCACCATTGTTGTTCCTCACACACTGATCGGCCAATGGGAGCATCCCTTATATTTGAACAGGAGATGCAAAAAAAATTGCAATAAAAGTGAAAAATTATATTAAAAAAAGTAAGGAAAAAAATGAATTTCAAAATAAATGTGGAAATATTTAAATTAGTAACATCCTATTCTTAATTTATTCATCTATTTTTTAGCTAATTTATTTATTTTTTGGGACACCTTTGGGACTCCGTAAGCATTGCTTTGTTTAAGAGGAATCACTCGCCACACGTGCAGTGATGAGGGAGGTGGTGCTCAATAGTTGAAAGATGAATGCCTCAGAGGAGAGCTTCATAAAATGGAAGTATGGAGGTGTGTTCGAAACCAAAAGGCAGCACAGATAGACATTTCATTTTAAAAGACATTAACTGAATAGACGTTGGTTGAGCAGGACGTTGAGCAGCACAAATTAGAGCCGGTTGAAAATGTTTTACTTGCTGATATTTTTGTTATATTGGTTGCCCGATTTGATTTGCGTAATATTTCACTTATATCTCCAAATTCTAGTTCTGAAGTACGGCGGCCGACCGGTGGAAAGATGTTTCAACGTCCCAAAACACTGCAGTTTCTAAATCGATGCAAATATTGAAAACACAAATATGCCAAAACACATGAAAATGAGGAACCAGGTAAACATTAGGGAAATTGTAACGGATTTCATTTCTAACATAACCCACCCAACCACTGCACATTGAAGTGTTCGAACATTAGAGGGTTCTTGGGGGCAACAATGAAGGACTGGTCGTCTCACAGGAAGGTTCAGTGGAGACTGGTCCCTTTGTTCTCATGAGCTGAGGGACAGCGGCTTAAATCCCACACCGACACTATATGTACAGTAAAGAAATGATGACTATTTTATGATCACTTTAAAGGATAATGCTAGTTTATTACAACTTGGGTCTTTAAAGAGTCCTCTCCTGCTGATGTTCAGGTGTATATCAGTATGTAGTGTCTCTACTTTAAAGAGTCCTCTCCTGCTGATGTTCAGGTGTATATCAGTATGTAGTGTCTCTACTTTAAAGAGTCCTCTCCTGCTGATGTTCAGGTGTATATCAGTGTGTAGTGTCTCTACTTTAAAGAGTCCTCTCCTGCTGATGTTCAGGTGTATATCAGTATGTAGTGTCTCTACTTTAAAGAGTCCTCTCCTGCTGATGTTCAGGTGTATATGTAGTGTCTCTACTTTAAAGCGTCCTCTCCTGCTGATGTTCAGGTGTATATGTAGTGTCTCTACTTTAAAGAGTGCTCTCCTGCTGATGTTCAGGTGTATATCAGTATGTAGTGTCTCTACTTTAAAGAGTCCTCTCCTGCTGATGTTCAGGTGTATATGTAGTGTCTCTACTTTAAAGCGTCCTCTCCTGCTGATGTTCAGGTGTATATGTAGTGTCTCTACTTTAAAGAGTGCTCTCCTGCTGATGTTCAGGTGTATATCAGTATGTAGTGTCTCTACTTTAAAGAGTCCTCTCCTGCTGATGTTCAGGTGTATATGTAGTGTCTCTACTTTAAAGCGTCCTCTCCTGCTGATGTTCAGGTGTATATGTAGTGTCTCTACTTTAAAGAGTCCTCTCCTGCTGATGTTCAGGTGTATATGTAGTGTCTCTACTTTAAAGAGTCCTCTCCTGCTGATGTTCAGGTGTATATCAGTATGTAGTGTCTCTACTTGAAAGAGTCCTCTCCTGCTGATGTTCAGGTGTATATGTAGTGTCTCTACTTTAAAGAGTCCTCTCCTGCTGATGTTCAGGTGTATATCAGTATGTAGTGTCTCTACTTTAAAGAGTCCTCTCCTGCTGATGTTCAGGTGTATATGTAGTGTCTCTACTTGAAAGAGTCCTCTCCTGCTGATGTCCAGGTGTATATGTAGTGTCTCTACTTTAAAGAGTGCTCTCCTGCTGATGTTCAGGTGTATATCAGTACGTAGTGTCTCTACTTGAAAGAGTCCTCTCCTGCTGATGTTCAGGTGTATATCAGTATGTAGTCTCTCTACTTTAAAGAGTGCTCTCCTGCTGATGTCCAGGTGTATATCAGTATGTAGCGTCTCTACTTTAAAGAGTCCTCTTTCACCCTCTGTCTGATACCAGAGCCCAGTCTGCTGTGATTGGTTAGCTGGCCGGCGTTGTTGTGAATGGTCAACAGCTAAGAGATGTCCCGCCCCTTAGCCTGTCACGTACATGCGTCTCTTCTCCTTTGTACTGCAACCATCTCCTTTAGGATCACACGATTAAAAGCACAACAGGAGCTTCAGTTCTCACAGACAGTTTATTTAAACGCACATATTCCCTTTGTCTATCCTATCATTAGTCAAATATAACACATTAGATGCAGCATCTAGAAAAGAGGGATCATATAAACATAACACATAAATCAACACTGCTCATAAAATTCAAAGATCGTGCCAAACGTTTCAAATATACATCCGCACAACATGGCCGCCCTTAAAGAAGCGAGAGAATTCCCCAAAGTGAGTCACGCAGACACAACTCCACAGTGTATGATCAGCATGTCCGGCGGTTAATCCCCTTTTGTAACAAATTAGACCTTTGTGAAAGCAGCATCACACTTTAAGCTGATGTGATGGAGCATTTCCACTTCCAGACAGACGGAGAGCAACATGAGGATTCCTTTGGAGCAATGTCTCCGTCCATCGGATCGGTAGAAGTCCAACATTCTCTTGGCGTCAGCTCTAAACGTGTCCGAGTAGTGTACCGTGGTGTTTCACAGGTCAACACAACACTGAGAGAGGTGTGGTAGTGAAACAAAAGCGCTGCGGGTTGGAGGAAACGATCAAAAAACGGTAATTGTGTGTGGAAATACAAAGATAATCAAACCGAGACATAGGTTTAATGTCCCTTAAACCATAAAGCCTTTTAAAATCACAACAGTGTGACGTTACATTTTATACCACAGAAACAGACATTAAATCCACGGCTGCTGAGGTTCATCCGGTCATTATTTAACCATTAAATACGTGGAATAGTAAGCACTGTGTGTGGTTATGTACTCCATTTATCGCCATCCTTATTTCATATTTCCCTTCATGGTGCTTCTAAATGCTTCAGTGTTCACATGAAGAACTGACCCAGCAGGTTGGCCATGCCCAGCAGGATGAGGAAGCTGTGGAAGAGCGCGGAGGGCCAGCGGAGCAGCCCCTGCCTCTTCAGGGAGATCATGTGGACCAATGAGGGGAAGACGAACACTAACGCCAGGCCGCATGTTGCTCCAGAGAACCTGCAGGGGGCGACAGAGAGCAGCATCAGCGTCACAACGGGTAGATGAGTGAGGTTTACTCAGAGGTGGGAAGTAACTAAGTACATTTACTCGAGTACTATACTTAATTGCGATTTTGAGGTACTTGCATTACCATTTTATGCTACTTTATAGTATATCATTACATTTAGAAAGGGAAATAATGTCATTTTACTCCACTACATTTATTGAAAAGCTACTTTCACCAAAATGCAGCTCTAAAAATTAAACCCTTAGTCACAAGAGTCAAATTATTTACATATTTTACTTTGTCAGTCAGTGGTGGACAGAGGTGGGGAGTAACAAAGTACATTTACTCAAATACTGTCCTTAAAAGGCAAGTTTGAAGTACTTGTATTTCCATTTTATGCTACTTTATACTTCGTCTCCACTACATTTGGAAAGGGAAATAATGTAATTTGACTGCACTACATTTTACTTTTAACAAAATGCATCTCTAAAAATGTAACAATTTAAGTCACAAAAGAGTTACATTATTTACATATTTTACTTTGTTTGTCTACAACAGTAAAATGCTACCGTTGTCACAAAAAAATGTATAAATATAATTATATACACACATAATATAAATATAATTATATACACACATAATATAAATATAATTATATACACACATCTCAAGGAGTACTTTTACTTTTTAAACTTTAAGAACATGTTGCTGATAATCCTTGGGATCCTTGGTTTAAAGTATTCAGATACTTTACTTGAGTAAAACTACTAATACAACACTGTACGAATACTCAATTTCAAGGTAAAGTACTGCAACAAGAATGGTACACAGAGTAAGTAAAAGTATTTAAAGGTCCCATGGTCCCACTTATCATAATTCCATTGTTGAGGTCGACTAGAATACATTTATATTGTGCAATTTTCCAAAATCTCATTGTTTTCTCAAACAGCATCTCTGTATAGTATGTGTATTCACTCTGTCCTAAACGGCTTGTTGGAGCTCCTGCCCGCCTCTGTGTGTGTGTGTGTGTGTGTGTGTGTGTGTGTGTGTGTGTGTGTGTGTGTGTGTGTGTGTGTGTGTGTGTGTGTGTGTGTGTGTGTGTGTGTGTGTGTGTGTGTGTGTGTGTGTGTGTGTGTGTGTGTGTGTGTGTGTGTGTGTGTGAGCGGGAGAGAGGGACCGGTGCCAGCAGCAGGGACCGTGTTGTTAGCATCTGGTTAGCAGTTAGCTAGCTGCACTAACGGACATACGGAGCCGTTGCTGTTGGTTCCAAAACAAGCTGGAGGAGAGCTCTCCTCTCAGACCGAGAGGCTCAGGTGAGCTAAAGGACTCTGAGTGTTTAGATAGTTAACTTTAGTCAAAGTTATCTCCGTGGGTCTCAAACGGTTTGGTCACAAATTATTCAAAAGATTATTTCCGCGGCACATCTTCATATGATCACCATCGTTATAAAAAAAAATAAGAGAATAAAAGAAAAACAGTTATGAAATACTATATGGCAGTAAAACAAGAATACAGTTTGAAAGGGGAGTGATTTGTAAAATATCCATAAAGAAAAAGAACATCTGCTTACAGTTGTGTTTCATCTGGGTGTTGAGAGGTATCCATAGATCTCTTCATGTTGCTCTCAAAGTGCACCAGATTGATGCTTTCAACTTCAATATTTAAAACAAATCTTTCCGGGGGAGCATGCCCCGGGCCCCCCTAGAGGAGGCGAGGTCCGCTCCCCACTCGTAAAATAAAAAAGCACTTTCCCCCTGCCTATATGCCGTGAGCTGATTATCGAGCCTTCGTTGTAACAGTCGCGGGTGTACTGTGTGTTTGCGTGTGGGGAGTGCTTTTGTGCGTGCTCTATAGTGCCCTTAATAGTGTTCACTGGAGTCCAGCACCTCAGCACCCCCACTCAAAATACCTTCCCGCGCCTCTGCTACAGCGTGTACTTTGAGGGTTTGACTCTGCAGACCGTTTACATGCAGAACAAGCTACATAACTCAAGGGGACGGGTGATAACCGGAAAAGCATGTCATGGGACCTTCAATTACAATTAGGAAAATGTTCTTAAGAGTATAAGCAATAAATAACGGCTATTTAAATTAAGCATTAATACCACCCACAACTCAGAGTAATTGATGGGTACATTTTGCAAAAACATTTATTCATCTTATTATTTGTGTGGGCATTAATGCTTTTTTAGCAACGCAGAGAAGACACGAAACGTACGAGAAGGAGAGAGATGGTAAATGAAACGTACAACACAACTTGCGGCGGCCACCATTAACGCCTAAGCTGAAGAAATCACGACGGAGAAACGGACTCACACGAGCTCCAAATCCTCAGTAGTGTTTTACGACTTGATTAGAGAAGATCTTGTGCTCCCCCACGATGACCCACTGACTCTTTGTGTTGAAGCAAAAGATTTTATAGAAACTAAATCTTTATTCGAGAGAATCTTCCAAGACGTGGCAGCCAGAATATACGGTCTTTTGAAGTGACATTTATGGACCTTACCGGTATCTGTGAGGGTGATGACAGATAATGTAGCGTATAATAAAACATGTTGTGGCTCTCGGAGAACTTAGTAGTTGCATTGTGGGTAATAAGGATCCAGTATGTTTACAACTTGGCTCATACTAGGTCCTAAAAGTGGGAGTGGAAGCTGGACTTCTTCAAGGTTAAGCTAGGTTTTATACATTTAGCTACACACAATATAACAGTCACATCTGTTCAGTTCAACAATTCCAACTGTTTTCACACCACATTGAAATGTAATCAGGACTTTTACACACAGTTCTGTCCATGTTATGTTATCTTGTGTCTTTTGTAGCCACAGGTTTGAGAAACAATTGACTTATTAGTTATTGTTGTGCAGTGAGTATGAATAGGGACGGTTCGAACACACCTGATGATGGATCCAATATTGGGATAGAACTTGGCCATCAGGACGCCGGCTCCAACTATTATAATGTTCAGCGCCAGAACGTGGAAGAAGCTGCAGGAAGACGAAGAAACATTAGTTGCAATATCATTTCAACCCTCACTCAGAGGTCCAACACTCGGCAGGTTTACGGAAGTCTAATGTCACCTTTTTAAGACTTTTTTGAGTGTCTCCGTTTCCTGAATTGATTTGATTTTATCACTGAAAATGTCCCCGCTGTGGAACCCATAAGGATCTGTGATGGACTCGGAGGATTCAGTACATGACCATTGCATGTATGTGTAATGTGTATTTGTGAAGCGCTTTGAGCATCTTGAAAAGCGCTATAATAAATATAAGGAATTCATTATTAATTATTATTATTATGCATTGGGGCCCAGAATAAAATATAATGTACTTCAAAGGAGACTTAAGTAACAGTTTGGCCATTAAGACAGAATGTTCTGGTACGTAATGTTTAAGAAACGTATAAAAGCTTATTAGAATAGAATATATCTGTCGTGTCATCATACAAAGTACAACGACATTTCTTTGGCAACTCTCACTGCAGTCAACAAATAGACACAAATAAATAAATTGTGGTAAAAGCAGAGGTCGTAGCGATGACGGTGCAATTCAATGTCAATGTGCATATTTACACTTACAGTCTAAAGACGTTAAATGTACAAAACTGTATACATGTAGCGTATTTCTAACTGTGTTCATAAAGGGTTTGAGTAACCAAAGGAAGCAAGTAACATATCCATTAATAATATTTGTGCTCTGATAATGTTCTCATCGCCACAGTCTGCCGAGCCTCCACAGAACCAACGAGGTGTAATGTGATGTGCTTCAGTGGTACCTGGGGTAATGGTTTCCAAAGATCTGGCCCATCACCTGGACCCGCACCAGGTAGCCCAGCAGGGGGTAGACAGTGATCATCTGGAACAGCAGGAAGCCCCGCGCCACAAACACCATCACATCGCTGGTGGGGAAGTTATCCAGGAAGTTCTGCAGGAGACGAGAGAGCCACGCAGTGCGACTTTAAAGGAATATCTCTCACTGTGGTTTCCCCATCCCAAAGTCTGCTGCCTCATACAGAAAAGTTTTGGATTCGGGTCTTATGAGGGCACTCGTTTTAACTAGGTGGAGTTCAACAATCCCCTTATGAATATCCCCTGCGTCCAAAAACAGCAACGACAAACCTACATGAAACATAAATTGCATTACTCCACTCAGGGAAAAGTTATTTCTGTCAGTCTTCATTTTCTATTAAAAGGTCCCACCACGTCACGGCCAGTTCTACTGATCATAACTCCATTGTTGAGGTCGACTAGAATAAATGTGTAATGTTCCAAACTAACATTGGTTTCTCAACAGCATCTCTGTACAGTGTGTGTATTCACTCTCTGTCCTACACGGCTTGTTGGAGCTCCTGCCCCCGCCCCCCTGTGAGCTTAGTGGCCGTCTGCGAGACAGCGAGACACAGCGAAACCCAGCCCACACACACACCTGCAGCCTGGCTGGGAGTTTGTGTGTGTGCCCAGGCTGAGTTCCACGGTGTCTCGCCGACCCCACACCAGTGAGCCAGCTCAGTGTCCCGCTCCTCGCAGCAACGTCCCGCCGAGTGTGTGTGTGTGTGTGTGTGTGTGTGTGTGTGTGTGTGTGTGTGTGAGAGAGGAAGTCCACGGATTGGTCCAAACGTAACGGCTCCGCGGACGTAACCATTTGGACCAATCTACGTCACTATACCCGAAATACGGCGCTATACCCACGAAGTAAACAATGGAAAAAGATAAATGTCCAGCGAGGCGTTCTGGGGCAGCAGACAGGTCTTCTCTGTGTTAGAGTTTACTCGCTACAGGGTGCACTTTGAGGGTTTGTGACTGCAGACCGTTCACATGCAGAAAAACCTTCATATCAACAAGGGGACGGGTGATAACCAGAGAAGCATGACATGGGACGTTTAAGCTGCACAGCAATGGAACTCAATCACATCTCCAATCAGAGACCAGAAGACATTCAGTTGATTTAAATCCCAATTGAAAACCTGGTGAGGAATCAGCTCTGAAACACCGCCGCAATCTTCTGCTCCTTAAAACCCACAGCCTGTGTTTTAACATGTGCTTTTTTGTTTAGTTGTATTTGATTTGTTTTATTAACATTTCCAGTAATGTATGTTGCATGTTTTTACTTTAGGTTGATTTACAACATCTGTCCCGGGACTACAGATGACAAATCGCCTCTTGGCCAACTGGCACATTTACAGACATGCATGTGCACGTCCCGAAAATAAATGAATAGACAAATATAAAAAAGGAAAACGATATACAAGTCAGTGTAAAAATCTCACTGGTTCGATGCAGTCTTTGGAGAGAGGAGGTGAGGGGAAGGCAGCGAAGATCAGCACGCCCACATACAGGTAGGTGAGCCCGACTAGAAGATAGGCCACGGACAGGTCCCGCACCTGGAACAGAAACCACATCAGACTCAGCATCTCTTTACATCAGGGGTTTCCAAACTGTTCTCACCGAGGCCCGCGTACGGAAAAACATACTACAGTCAGGGCTGGGCCGCTCACGAGAGGTGCATCGCCTCATAAGCTCGCTATTAAGTTAGCAAAATCAATCAAGTAGGTACATGATGCTCCTGAGTGTTGGCAGCTCCGCCCTTAAAACAGAAGCCTCAGGTTGATTATAATAATAGGAAACAGGAAGTGGATACGTCAAGCTTGTTGTGTAAATAAGTCGTTGGGATTTGTTCTTATCAACTAAGATATGTTAGAAAATGTTTCCAACTTTAATTGAAAGGTTTTTTTATTAACACATGAATACAGTGCGATTTATTTTTACATATATATTTACAAAGTACAACACAAGCACTAGTTTCATTTGTGGGCCGCATTCCATTATACTTTTTGAATTAGCTGAGGGCCGATTAAAAATAGCAGTTTGGACACCCCTGCTTTACACACTGGGTGTTTCTCAATGTCGAGTAAGGATGCTCCAGAGCCACTATTTCAAGCATACTACGTCATCGAGTGCCGCCGAAGGACTGTTCCAATGCCCAGCATACTTGGAATTCTACCGAGCCCGGCGTACTTCCTAGCGAGAAATGTCGAGGCTGCACATGTGTCGACTCCTCGGTCTTAAAATCCCCACAATGCTTTGCGCACGGACCAATGTAAGGCGGGGCCTCTCATGTGACGCACACCTGCACACTTGCTAGCCTGTTCCACTCTTCGTTTTCCGAATGCCAGGAAGTATTCTTGCCTCGCTTCTGAAGCAAGTGACTCGAAAGACATGTGCTACCAAGCAAGCGTACTCGAGAAACGCCCTGGGTCTTCCGAAGCGAGGCAAGAATCCTTCCTAGCCTCGGAAAACGAAGAATGGTGGAACAGGCTAGCAAGTGTGCAGGTGTGCGTCATATGAGAGGCCCCGCCTTACATTTTCCGCCACAGCTTTGGGGAAATTGTTCCGTGCGCAAAGCATTGTGGGGATTTTAAGACCGCGGAGGATACACATGTGCAGCCTCGAAACGTCTCGCTACGAAGTACGCCGGGCTCGGTAGAATTCCAAGTATGCTGGACATTGGAACAGTCCTTCGGCGGCACTCGATGAGCATCCTTGAAATAGTGGCTCTGGAGCAGCCTTCCTCGACATTGAGAACCACCCACTGAGCTACATATACCACTGTGGGACTGACTTCCTGTTTCTGAACGGGACATTAAGCCGGTACCGGCAAAGTCTCCCACGATGACTCAGGACCCAAAGTGTGAGACCGAGCTGTGGAATGCTCACGTTGTTCTCCTGGTGCTTGTTGCTCTTCATCAGCGTGATGATGCAGTTGTGAATGAAGAAGGCCAGCGTGAGGACGCCAGTGAACTGAGGGAACAGCACCCTGAACTCTAGAGGAACCGAGAAAAAAAAGAGAGGTTAAATGTCTGTGAAGAAACAAGGGAGCATGGAGATGGAAGGGTTCATCAGATCGGGAGCATTCCAATGTCATGCTGCGTCCGACTGACTTCCACATGTGTTTACAGGTTGCTAGGGGAAACCACATGTACGGTCAGTGGGAAAGAGTATTTTTTTTATCAAATACAAATCAAACTTTATAGACATAGCCCTTTTCACACAAACAAATAAGAAATTCAGCCCCGCCCCTTTCCAGGTAATACATATACCAAGTCAGACTACGTTGGTCATCAGATCAAGGGGCGTTGGGGAACTCCAGTTCGAAACCCGCGTCAGGCCGTTGTGTCCTTGGGGCGAGACACTTTACCCGCATTTGCCCCTGTGGGTAATGTCCACAGTAACATGTCTAATATGTATATTGTAAAAGCGCTCTAATAAAAAAAATGTAATGCATTATTATTATTATTATTACGTGACGGATAAAAACACAGAAGTCAATAAACTGAAAAAAACTAGAATGATAAAAAAAATTCCTTAAAATGTGGGTCTTTTTTTTTACGATAAGACTAATGAAAAGCCAGATTTCGAAGACTTGAGGTGCAAGGAAACCGCTAGGTTTAATATCCTATCAAGGGACAAGAAATAAAACTCGTATATCAGAATACATGGCATCGGGGAGACTCGGAGTGGAGCTGCGTGTTTGGAAGCGGTCGTATTTCCAAACATCTATGGAAGGGTTTTCACTCCTGGACGTGAACCACAGATAGTTAAGAGTTTATCTGCGCTGTGGAGTAAAGATAGGTACGGTACAGAAGCGCGCGGGTAGCTACCTGGCAGGTAGAACTCGGTGTAGTCGAACCAGTGGAACTGCAGGTGGAAACCGAGGCGGAAAGCTTTGATGGTGACCAGCGAAAGCAGGTACACCACTGAAATCGTTCCTGGAGAAAATGGAAAGAAAAACATTCCAGATTTTATTTTTAAACTGTAGTATGTGCTCATTGTCACACTGCCCGAGCATGCTTAATGAAATGCACCTTTTCCTATAAATAAACGCAGAGGACACTTCTTCTTCTGTTGCTGCCTTGACACGTGAACAGGATTATTATCTTGTCGCCTTCTTTTGTAAAAGGGTTACACTGTTCAGTATCACTACAGGACACATGTTGGTATTGATATGTATTTCCTCTTGTATTTATTTGCATTGGCTTTGATAATTGATGTAATCCAAAAGTCATATAATATAATAATAAGCGTTATGTGTATAGCCGCTTTCATACAAGAATTGCAGTCTGAAGGGCTTCACAGTAGACCGTTTATACACACACACAGTTCTCCCTGTCTGTATCTCAATCCAATCCATGTTTATTTATACAGCAAAGTGCTTGACATCAATAAATATATAAATAGCAGCATAAATACATTTAGACAAAATCGATAGGACAAAAAAAAATAGAAAACCCCAATATCTCCCACAGAGGATTGATAATAACGTTGCCCGTGGCCTCTCTCACCCAGGAAGGTGAACCTGGCGAAGAAGGATGCCGAGCGGAAGCAGAGCAGCGGCAGCAGCAGGATGATGAGGTACAGCGGGATGGTGTTCGTCTTGCTCCACCAGTGTTCGAAGGTCGAGGCTGAAGTATCGTTTCCACTGGCGGTGAGGAAGAGGGTGCGGGCGGTGGAGTTCCCTTCATGGTTGGTGTTGGGGAACGGACAGATGACTGGTGGGAAGAACAGCAACACAGCATCACTATTTGGAAAGTCGGGTTATTCACTTCATCGTGTGGACAACGAACACACACGTTTTATGTAGCCGCACATTTCAAAATGTTCTTAGTGAAGTGAAAAGATTGAAGTGATGTCTTCACTAACAAAGCATTAACAGAAGGGGCATTTCTGGTGCTGGTTTCCACTAAAGATGAACGGGTGAAAAAGGAGACGACAAGATGGTTAAGATAAAAAACTAGAAAGGAAGTTTGAGACATCTTCATGTATTAGTTTTCTGATGCATCCTTATGTGCTTAGAATTCAATGTTACCGTCAAAGCAGAACAAAACTGTAAGAAGTCTCTAACATCTACTTACAGGTCCCATCATGTCATGGCCATCTCTACTGATCATGCTTCCATGGTTGAGGTCGACTAGAACAGATTTACAATGTTCCAAACTCACACTGGTTTCTCAAACAGCATCTCTGTATAGTATGTGTATTCACTCTCCGTCCTACACGGCTTGCTGGAGCTCCTGCCCCCCCCCCACCCCCCTCCCTATGAGCCCACTGTGCTCTGATTGGTCAGCTCGCCCACTCTGTTCTGATGAGTCCACCACCGTTACAGCTGAACATCAGTGATTATGTGTTACCATGGCGTTAGCAGCCAGAAAATGACAAACAGATGAGAATGCTACGTGGGGTCTGGGGGGCCGTGTTGGCGGGACGTTGATAAACTACTACCATAAAGTTATGAGCCGAGTGTCGTTGGTGGCTTACCTCTATCCGAGCCGTTGGTCCCAAAATCTGAATCGGACATGCTGACATTTTGAGAGTAGTCTGCAGACGGGAGATGAAACGGATCAAAACAAAGTCACATTTCATTGGGGCGAACACTGATAATCAGGCCAGGGGAGTAACACGAAGAAAGAAAGTAACTTTATTCCTTTACAGTTACATAAAAAACAAAAGACGAAGTAAGATTACTAGAAACATTTAACTAGCAGGATTACAACACATTTTAAAATACAGATTATAGTTTGACATCCTGCCTGATTAGACTAAATATCTTCCCCTCGTAGGTTGTTCTGTTGTCTTGCATCCCCCCCCTCACCACCTACCTAACCTCTGAATTCATAATGCCCTAAATGAAATGAACACAAGGTGAGGCCGTCACACAGCAGCCATGTTTCAAAATGTCAGCACATTTGAAGTCACACACAGGTACCGATAGAATAAGCAAAGTAACGGTGAAACGTAATACCCTTTTTTCCCTGGTATAATGGGAGCGTTGTGACTTACTGTAGATAAACTGTCCGCTGTTGTAGAGGAAATTGGACATGAGGACCCAGTAGACCACCATGGCTCCTATGAGGGACACCATGGAGAAAACCAAACTGGACCACTGGCCAAACGCTCCAAAGTAATATCTACAGACGTCCGGGAACTCCCAGTCCAACGTGTCCATGTAGGCTGCGAACAACACAGAGGAGGAACCATTAGAGAGGTATTCTCTTTGACTAGATCTTTGTTAAAACAGTATATTTTAGTGTTCTTCACGAGTCCCAGTATTTAGCTTCACATCAGGGGTGTCAAACTCAAGGCCCGGGGGCCAAATCCGGCCCGCGACTTCATTTTATGTGGCCCCGCAAGAGCTTGCAAAGAATATAATACGTTTATTATACGGTTAGATGCCGCTTTACGGAAGCAGGTTGCCCATAAACTACATGTCCCACAATGCATCTCGTTTTGTGACATGCGCACTGAAGAGACTTGCAATTATTTGCACTGAAGTTCTGCTTTCAGACGTAGTTGGAAGTTAATTACCAAGTTATTATCCTATCCAATAATAATCCAATTCAGAGGCAATAATGTAATACATTATTTTATAAATATATATATATTTATATAGTTACAACCGGCCCTTTGAGTGAAACCATAATGAGTTTAACACCCCTGTTTTACATGTAGCCTTTTGGGCCCAATTCCAAACCAACCCCTACATCCTCTCCCTCCACCTCCAATGCGCGTGGAGGGTCCACCATATTAAGTGCTGTTCCAAACCAAGAAGTGGAGAGAATAAGTTATTAAACCCTCCAACAGGAAGTCTGCGCTAATCTGCAGCACTACCTGACCATGTGCAATGCTTTTTGAGTCCAGGTGTGTACAATAGTTCCATGAAAACACTTGCATAAATAAAATACATTTTAAATATTGGTAAACACTGCTTGAAGATGTGATTTGTCTATTATTGATAACTGTACAGGTGTGCATTTAATATAAACTCACTTGCTAATGTACATAAACTGTTATAAAAACATTATTAAAAGCCACTAAATATTATTTTCCTTAAATTATTATTTTGTTGCTATATAGACGCTGATTCAAAACGGAGGTTACGAAATGTTAGGACAGTTTCAGTTTCTGCCGGAGAGAGGTAATATTGTACCCCCGACTTAGATCTTAAAAGGAATCGAAGACAATTGAATAAATAGTTCACCTCTTGCCGCCTCCTAGTGGATAAAAGTAGTTAAAGCTTTCACAAGACCAAACGGACACTATAAGTAAGCAATTATTCGATTACTGTTGGAGCCATTTATGTTCCATGTTGGCTAATCGTGCAATATTATTGTTGGACACTTGGTGGCGGTGATTAGCTACACACGGGTTTAGAAACTGTAAATGGGACTGGAAAGGTAGAGAGTACACACAGCTCTTACAAAACAATAATTGGAAATATGTGTTGTACGGTTACTTCAATAAACCTCTAACTAAACTGCATCTGTCGTACAATCACTCTCACACATACCTGTAATCTAACACCATATGGACACACGCATTGACATAACAAGTGCATCAATAAGTGATCAATGATATCGTCAAGCCTCTCTGCGGAGAACACTGACATTGAGTAGAGGAAACATTGCATTATGAATGTTACTGTGAGACTCCAGGTCACAGGTCAGTGTGCATGCTGCTGCTGCTGCGAGGTGTGAGGGTGGCAAGAACATGCTAATGGAGCCACTCCTCTGTGGGAACATGACGACGACACACACTGAACACCTGCCAGAACTTATTACATGTATTATTATGGAATAATAATTACCGCTAGTAATAATGAATGTGTTTGTATGCTGAGCAGAGGTGGGAAGGAGTGGAGTACAAATACTTTGTTGCTGTACTTAAGTACATTCTTCTGGTATCAGTACTTTACTCCACTACTTATTTTTCACTTTTACTTCTCTCATGTTGAACTCAAATACCTGTACTTTCTACTTCTTACATGTTGAACTCAAATACCTGTACTTTCTACTTCTCACATGTTGAACACAAATACCTGTACTTTCTACTTCTTACATGTTGAACCCAAATACCTGTACTTTCTACTTCTTACATGTTGAACCCAAATACCTGTACTTTCTACTTCTTACATGTTGAACTCAAATACCTGTACTTTCTACTTCTTACATGTTGAACCCAAATACCTGTACTTTCTACTTCTTACATGTTGAACCCAAATACCTGTACTTTCTACTTCTTACATGTTGAACCCAAATACCTGTACTTTCTACTTCTTACATGTTGAACTCAAATACCTGTACTTTCTACTTCTCACATGTTGAACTCAAATACCTGTACTTTCTACTTCTCTCATGTTGAACTCAAATACCTGTACTTTCTACTTCTCACATGTTGAACTCAAATACCTGTACTTTCTACTTCTCTCATGTTGAACTCAAATACCTGTACTTTCTACTTCTCTCATTCTCCAAACAGCTGGTTCCTTTAGTCTGAATGTGTGTTGGTGCGTGATCATTATTCTTTAGAGTCACTGCGTGCCTATTGATTGGAACACGATCCGTGTATCCATCACTTCCTGGTCTTCTCTAAAGAAGAGGGACCAATGGAAACGTTGTCATGTTGCCGTTGGTCACCATGGAAACATTCATTAGCTAACAATGACATTATTGTTCCATTGATATAAAGGGAGGTCAGGTACTCTTTAAAGCAGCTGCTAGCTATGGGTACTTTCTACTGAAGCACACTTCAAAGCCTCTTTACTTTGACTTGAGTAAAGAAGTTTAGTCAGTACTTCTACTTTCACCAGAGTATTGTTAAACACGAGTATGTGTACTTCTACTTGAGTAAAAGATGTGTGTACTTTTGACATCTCTGATGCCGAGTACACACTCTACCAGATAAGAGTCAGCACTTTTGTAAAGGATACACACAAGGGTTTTTGTAAAGGGTGTATGACAAAATGGAGGCATACACCTTTCCTACAAACACTACAAATAATCAGCTGAAACAATTCTCACAATGTCTAACTCTCACACTGTTGGCATAAGAAGACACACACACACACACCTCTCTTTGGCCAACACACTCATTTCACCCCAAAAAAAACTCACGCTGAATGTGAGAAAGCCACAGAGCTTCTCCTCGATAGAAGATGGTACAATAATCCAATAACAAACACTACAACTACAACGTGCTGGTGCTTGGAGACAATATGGACTTTACTTGGAGGAGTTGGCGGACTATACACTGGGGCTAAGAACCGGAGGAGGACCTGGTTTCGATCCGACCACGGGACCCTTTACACCATTTCAATATTTGTTTTTAAAAAAGGACTCTACATCGGCTGTAGTGTATTCCCAGTACAGCTTTTCTGATTTCATGTTCTAGAGAAATGCAAGTGTCTCAAAGGGAAAAACATTATAATAATAAAGAGACATATTTTAGACTAATGGAATTAAAAGACTCGAGCAGAATAACTTACGTATAGCTTTTGGTGATTTGAGGACGATGAAACAGCAGTAGAGCATCAGCAGGCCGGTGAGGATGAGGATGATGATCCCCAGAGTGAAACCAGCCTGAAAGATACAGCAGATAGTAAATGGTAAATGTGCTGAAGCTTTTTTCCAGTCCTTACGACCCCCCCAAGATATTTTGGACTGTTTATTTCTAGTGTCTTAATTTCTCTAATGTACATTGCATTGTTTTTTTATGCTGCTGCAACGCAAACATTTCCCAATTTGGGATCAATAAAGTACATCTATCCATCGACCTACCTGTCCATCTATCCATCTACCTGTCCATCTATCCATCTACCTGTCCATCTATCCATCTACCTGTCCATCTATCCATCTACCTGTCCATCTATCTATCCATCTACCTACCTGTCCATCTATCCATCTACCTACTGTCCATCTACCTACCTGTCCATCTACCTACCTGTCCATCTACCTACCTGTCTATCTATCCATCTACCTACCTGTCCATCTATCTATCCATCTACCTACCTGTCCATCTATCTATCCATCTACCTACCTGTCCATCTATCTATCCATCTACCTACTGTCCATCTATCTATCCATCTACCTACCTGTCCATCTATCTATCCATCTACCTACCTGTCCATCTATCCATCTACCTGTCCATCTATCTATCCATCTACCTACCTGTCCATCTATCCATCTATCTATCCATCTACCTACCTGTCCATCTATCCATCTACCCACCTGTCCATCTATCTATCCATCTACCCGTCTATCTATCCATCTACCTACCTGTCCATCTATCCATCTACCTGTCCATCCGTCTGTCTGCCTACCCACCTGCCTTTCTACCTACCTGTCTACCTACCTGTCTACCTGTCTACCTACATTAACAGCCGCTTTAGAAGGCAAACCAATACAACTTTTTAAAAACAGAACGTGGAAATATAACAACAAAAATAAGCACAACTTGTTCATGGGGCACTCCTAAGTATCTTGCCAGGAACAAGGTACTTCACATGTTCAGATTTAGGTGATTTCAAAGAGCACATCCTGCAGAATAACTAAGGTCAATACGCAGCCGGTCATGTGTAAGGAGTATGTGGAGTAAAGCGATTCACCTGCTTTATACCCCAAGGTATGCTGAGTATAGATGTTCCCATCATTGTGTTCCATATAGCAAATCTGCAAAGGAGAGATGAAAGCAAGGTCGGAATGAAAGCAGTCGGAGTATGAGGAGCACATTTAGCTCCGGGCGATGGACTGTTCAGCTGCCGGGCTTACATGGTGATGAAACTGGGGTTTTTAGAGGATTGGTCGAGGCCTTTCACCTTGAAAGCTGTCCCCAGTGGGCTGTAGATGTAGATCTCCTCTGTGTGCGGGATCACATGGTCTGGAGGACTCTGAAGGGGAGAGAAAACAGAATTTATTGTTGGCAGTTATTTTAAAAAGGTCACCCATCATGCTATTTTTAGGCAATAGCATAGGTCTCAGATATATAAAAAACATGAAGTGTTTTGCTCAAAATACCAAACAGATCTCCCATTCTAGCCACGCCTCATATCCCTCTCTTTCACTTCCTGTTTCAAAAGTGCTGATTTTGGGAATAAAGCTTTAAAAAAGCTGAGCTCATGCGGGACCCGGCAGCTACCGTCTAAACTAAATGCTGCCGTGATGAAACGCCATATCATGGATGATCAAGGATCTGAAACAGTCTGGAGCTCAAAGGCTTTCTCTCTTGCCGGTTACACCACAAGGTGAGTTCCTTTCTACTTCCTGCTTCTTCACACACATGCTCTCCAGTACAGGTTAGCTCTGAGTGTTAGCGATGCTAATGTGAACACCGACCATATTACGTCCAGAACAGTCGGGTATTGTTTCTGATAGCAACGTTTCTGATTGGGCCGTGGGTCCACATTTCAGATGTTACGTCATATCGGACGCAAATCTGGATCAGCTCCGTTGTTCCCCGTTTTTAGAGATTTGGGTACGGAGGAAAAGACATAAAAAAGTGCATTTGCGCATCCACCCCCCCCCCAAATAAGAAAATACATGCGAGTTCATGGCTACTGTAGACAACGTTCTTGTTGCTCTGTGTTGCGTTGTTAATGAGTGAGACACACCGGAGTTGAGGATCTGTGGGGTTTATTCGCCCAAAAATATAATTTAGGCATTTAGCAGACGCCTTATTCCACAGCGACCAATTACAGGGACATTCTCCCTGGAGTATCTGAGGGCTAAGTGCCTTACTCAAGGGCACACTAGTGGTGGTGTTCCAGGCGGGATTTGAACTCGCAACCTTCCGATCTTCAGCCCACCTCACTATTCATTAGACAACCAAAATAAAAAATGGTGGCCCGCCACAAATAAATCAATGTATGGGAAACACTGTATGTATATAATATCCCGCTTTATACTTTGTTTACTGTAAACTGGTATTTCAACATGTATATTTTCTACTTTTTTTATTGCCGTTTATATTTTAGAATTCTTTATTTCTACTCGTGCGTTCACACCTGCCTTGTATAGTCCGGTTGAATCGAACCCTGGTGCGTTTAGCCGCTTGGTGCGGTTCATGTGGGTCGGTGTGAACGCAGTCCGAGACCTCTGAAGTGAACTGAACACCCGGACTCTGGTCCGCTAAAATAGGTGGTCTCGGAGCGCTTGCTTGCGAACTCTGGAGCGGTTCATCGCTGGTGTGAACGCAGTCCGCACCAACACATAGGAAGCGCAGTATTTACGTGTCACAGGAACGCGGATGTCTTCAAAATCTTTAGCGAAAGAGTCTTTCAAGACAACCGCGGTTGTTTAGTTAAAGAGTGAAGCAGAATTAAGTGTTGAACAGTGTTGTGTGAAGTAAAAATGATCAGCTACATAAAAGTAAGGACACCTGTCGTCGGTGAAACTTCCTCCTTACTGCAGAACGTCTCATTATATGCGTTATAATGTTTTTTAACGGACGTTGTCTGATTGTATAATCATATGTGCGGGCCGTTAGTGTCTGTTGATCTCCAGATTAACAGCAGCATGAGAATAACCTGCCGAAAGTGCCGATGCTCCATGGCGGAGGCTCCGGTACAAATTGCCGGGATTTGCGTTTGTACCCCCTTAATGTCTGACCAATGGTTGAACAGCATTTCCGTGCACATGACTTGTGTTTAAAGTTTATAGTCCGTTTGAGTTTTGCCCGTGTGAACGCAAACCGAACCTTCTGAAAAATGAAGCAATGGAACAAACTGTCGTCTGGTGCGCACCAGAGAGCGGACTATGAGGTGTGGATGCACCCTTTCTCTTATGTGCAATGCCTTGTCTGTCATGCTGCTGCAACGCAAACATTTCCCAAATTGGGATCAATAAAGTACATCTTATCTTATCGAGTACAAAAGGTATTTATGAAAATAAGGCATACATACGTTACATATGTCAGAGAAACAGTAACATCTTAGGGAAACATAACCACACCCTAACCTTGATCTGAAACTGAGAGCCAAAACGTGTCATACAAATTAAGAGTTTAAAAAAGCATCTTAATATCTACTCGGTGTCAATTTAAAAGCTTGAATGGAGGAAATTGCAAAAATCTCACGGTCCACTATAATAACCATAACCACACGGGAACGTGTTGCATGGTTATTGCCTGGGTTACAATCTTTCATTCATCGAAAAACGTCTGATATGTCAAGAGGTTATAATGTTGACATCATGCCATCGATGTCAATGTATTGAGTTGCAGAGATAGCTACAGAGTCAGCATGCCAACTGATTAGTCCCGTCCTGTCTTGACATACCACTTGTCCCGCTGTAGTCTGTGACGTCATTTGGGCCCAAACATACTTTGTTCCACATTGGGAAAAAGATTGAATCGATTGGGGGCAGGGCTCGAGGACAACACTTGGCGGATGCTCTTCGGCCCCAGATTGTTGTACTGGGTAGTCAGTGAGCAACTATCAGAGGAATGAACGGGGCCCTGCTTGAAACACCGTATCCAATTCTCTCTATACATCCATGATCATGATAAGGAGTCCCTGGCCATGACAACTACGGTAAAGCCCCGGTCACACTGTCCCGAAATGTACACCCGGATATTGAATATTGAACACGAAGATGGCCCCGAACCACACACACGAAGGCAACATTTACATTACAATTAAGACATAGGCATACAACTGCAACGAAAGTAACCCAAACAATTATGTTACAGTACTATGATACTGTACTGATATCTTCAGACTTTTTTTCTTTACTTTCTCCGTCTTTATATGTAGAAGATATTACGTTTTCTCCGTCATGTTGTTGTTTCCATAGCAACAACAACTTCCTGTCAACTCGCCTTCAAAATAATATATTATATCCTTTTCAGTTGGGTCATTTACATAATATGTTTACATGATTTTGTTGTGCAATAAAACAACCCGATGGACACACGATAAAGGAAATGTTCAAATTCGGCTGTGATCGTAGCAACATCGGGCCGTTCGTGAGGGCATCTTAAGCCTTCGTACGACCGCCGGTGGAGTTTCTCAGGCTCCGGCAGCAACTTCATGAGCGGTGGCACAATCTTTAGCATGCCAAAAAATTGCCGAAGGACCTTGAGAAGGTTCATTTTCGTGTTGAATTCATGTGTCAATTTTGCCCTTCGTAAGGCCATCGTAAGGCCATCGTGAGGGCATCTTGTTATCCTCTGTGCCATTGGGCATTCGCCCCGATCAGAGTGAGGGCGAATACACCGATGATAACACGACTTGCCCTCACGAGTGCCTTACGAAGTTGCCGCTCACGAAGTTTCTGCCGGAGCCTGAGAAACTCCACCGGCGGTCGTACGATGGCTTAAGATGCCCTCACGAACGGCCCGATGTTGCTACGATCACAGCCAAATTTGAACATTTCCTTTATCGCGTGTCCATCGGGTGTACATTTCGGGACAGTGTGACAGGGCCTTTAAGATTAGTTTATTTGTACAGCACATTTTAAGACAGAGAGGCAATTAAAAAAGTGCTTCACGCAGGCATTTAACGCATAATGATTTAAAAATAATTTTAAAAAAGGTGATAAAATAATGGTTGCCGCGAGAAGTGCAATGATAAGGCACGGTTATAGCATCTCAGGATAGGCAGTATTAAACAGAAACCTTAATTTAAAAGAACCCAGGGTTTGGGCGGAGCTCAGATTTCAGGCAGTTTGCTCCAGGCTGCATAAAAGCTAAAAGCTCAAATCTAGTGATTAGCAGTGATGAGACTTACCAGCAGTCTGTCAGAGGAGGCGGTCAGCCGGCTGTAATAATGCACTCTGCTGTTGAGGATGGCCGCCTCAGCAGAGACCCTCTCCTGCGGGACGTCGCCCACGATGTTCCTGGGCTCCACGTAGAAAGGTCTACAAAAAAGTAGAGGAAAATCAAACCTGCCAAGGACTCTTTAAAACCAGCTGTAGGAGCCAAAGTGCTGAGTTAGCCTGTTTTTATAGTTGTATTATTCCCATTATTTGTTTATACCACACACACACACACACACACACACACACACACACACACACACAGGTAATTAGTAGTGTCAGGTTTGGTAGTATGTGCTTTACAGTATGTCCTAGAAAGCTAGTTGGCCACTGCGAAATAGCTAACTGGATTAAAACTCACACACAGTACTAATACTCAGGAGGTGCAGGACACACACACACATTCAACTTCTCAGTATTTGCTTGTCATGAGGGTTCCAGGTCTAGCATGTTATAAGGACATGTTTATTAGCTAACACACACACACTGCATGCTCAGGGTCACACACACACACACACACACACACACCACTTCAGGGGACATTACATTGACTTGCATGCATTTCCTGGAGACTTATCCTAACCATAACCATAACCAACACATGCCTAATCCTAACCAAGTCTTCACCCTAAAATTAATGATCCCCCTCATGGGGACCTCCAATTTGTCCCCATAAGGGAAGCCAGTCCCCACACGTGACTATGTAAACAGATTTAGGTCCCCACAAGTACACACACACAATATTTTTGTACAATTCGGATGCATTTGAACCATAGCCTGTACACTGATATTTGCACTATCCTCCTTCAATGCACAATTTTATCGTCGTCCCATTAATCTAAATATATTTTTTTATATGCCTATCCTATGCTATTTTAACTGCAATTCTTTTATGAAAGGTGCTATACAAACAAAGCTTATTTTATTATTGGACAGCAAAATACTTTTGTTGATAGGTAGACAAACACTTTACAAGCTCAAAAGACAATTTTTGTGACAGATTTTTGCCCAGAAATCCTGATGAAATATAACCCAGTGTCTGTTGACTGGTATTAAAGCCGTCACTATAGCTCTCAGTCTGCCCCCTCTTTCGTATTGAACATGACCCTCAGTGTGTGTCTGCATTATTCTGTCACGCAGGCGCAGTGCTGGTGATATTGTGATATCGATCGGTGTCGTGTTTCTACCTTTTAGCCCTGAAGTCCAGGGAGTCCGTGGAGCCTCTCTGGGAATAGCTCTCTGCCGTCTGCTGCTCGGAGCTCAGCAGAGGCCTGCACTCGTCCTCCATGATGCCTCAGACGTTCAGCTGCAGCCTCTCAACGCTCATCACCTGACTGGGAGGAAGCATGTTGTAAACTATAATCAGTAACTGGCACACAGCAGCCGTAAAACATGCAATATTCATGTAGAACATTCGGTAAGTGCACGAGCATGAAGTCACAGTGAAGGAATTACTTTCTACTGGCTGTGTGAAGCCGTTGTATATTTGTGGTGTAGTACTTTGTTTATTTGTAATTTTCTGTGCATTTAACTCCACGTATTAACAGTCATCCTATTTCTTCTCAGATAGACTACGCACGTTGACCTGACTGTAGCATAAAAACAGAAAACATTGCTTAGCGTAGCCTAAGGTGGGCAATAAGACAGTAAACATCAAAACTGCATACAATTACATTTCGTTTGTATTCATCATAGCATCTAACCCAGGGGTGTCAAACTACATTTCACCACGGGCCACATCAGCATTATGGTTGCACTTAAAGGGCCGGTTGTAACTTCAAGACTATATAAATATGTTATATATATATATATATATATAAAATAATGTATAATGAATTGGATTATTATCGGACAGGGTAATAACTTCATAATTAACTACGTCTGAAAGCAGAAGTCTAGGGAAAATAATTGCAAGTCTCTTCAGTGAGAACGTCACAAAATGATTTAAAAAGAAAAAAAGTGAAATCTTGAAATAAAAGTCTAATTCTGAGAAAAAAGTCAAATGAGAGATGCATTGTGGGACATGTAGTTTGTGTGCTTCTGTAAATCAGCCTTTAACCGTTCTTTGCAAGCTCTTGTGGAGCCGCATAAAATGAAGTCGCGGGCCGGATTTGCCCCCCGGGCCTTGAGTTTGACACCCCCGATCTAACCCAATGAAGCCTAGACATATTTCCTTATTCTCTCTTTATCATTTCACTTACAACTGTTATGTTCACACTGCATCAAAGTTATACAAATACAAAAATACTTCAAAGATGCATATGTAGTGTTTTGTAATCCCCACTTCGATTTGTCAGACTACAAATGGCGTGGCACCTCCATTTCAGGGGGGGAAAAGCATTTTGGACCGCCAATTATGTTCCACTTATATCGCCAAAAGTGAAGCCAAAAGACGCATATCCCCTTTGCTTTCATTATACCTATATATAGTACTATCGGTGCAAAAGAAACTGTCACATTTCAGGTCATATTGCCCACCCCTAGCCCCCTGATGCTCTGGGTCTAAGACCACTTTTTTGGAGGAACTAAATCAAAAGCTAATTTCACTTTATTTTAAGTTTTGCTTTGAAATTGTGACACCCTGCTCAGGACCCGAGGCATCACAGTGTTTGGGTGAGGGGCTCTCGAGATAAACCACACCCAACAATACAACAGGAAAATCACTCCGACTGTTGAAAAGCAGGCATCGTTGTTGAGCATTTTCTAAAATTGCCACAACAATGCTGACCGTACTGCCGTTGCATTCTAGCTAGTAATCACTTTGCCTGCGTTTAATATAATTCACGGTATGTCAAATAAAGATATTGTAATTGTTGAAGTTTCTTTAACACTTCTATTCTGAAGCAGAGTGATTCAGACGTTTCCTTTAATCAGGTGTGAAGACGGTTTATTGCATACATTAGATAGGAGGACCTCGAGTGGCGCTGCAGTGATCTCGACAGGAGACACACAAAATTCTTTAGGTTCACACACAGGAGCTTTAAGGGACCAAACGGTTCTGATCCAGACTCCAGAACCCCCCCTTCCTCTTCCAGCTCAGCGAGTCAGAGCCACGGCCCCCTGATGTTCGTCATGTTTTTACTTATTGTTCATGTATAATATAAAGATTTGATTCCATTCTATGGCGTTCTTGTGATGATACTCGATATGGTCTTTTCCTGGTTTTAAGGCAGCATTACGGTGACGTCGTCATTCCCTGAACTTACTGTTAAAGCTGATGTTTGATATGCCTTTGTCATTAAATCCACATTACTGATAGATATGTATGTCATTAAGTGAAAGTATTTAGTAAACGCACCAATGGGACACCAAATTATACAATATTGTGTCAAAATGACATTGAGGTATTTGGTTAATTACTGTTGTATTTTCATCTTTATACAACTTGATGAAGTTTAAGTTTTACACTATTTAAAATGTTAATAGTCTTGAGATGTTGATCAAGTTAACAACATGTCAGCATAAGGGTTTTACTGTACGGCATTTACTGTGTGGTTATTATTTTTAAGCATTCTTCCTAAAAAATTAAAATATTTTTACTATAAAATAGGATATTTTTATTTATTTATTAGCTTTTAAAAGGTGGGGTAGGTAAGTTTGAGAAACCGGCTCGAGATCGCAAGAATTTGAAAATACACAACCGGAGAAAATCTGCCACTTCCTCACAGAGCCCCTCCTCCAACACACACGAACGCGCACATGACCAATGAGGGCACGAGATAAGTTTGTGCCCAGATGGAAGGCTGACAGGCAGGTAGGCCGTCCAATCCGATTGGCCGGCCCGGATTGGTTGTACTTTTCACAGCGCCACGGCTTCCACAGATGAAATTTTTTTATGGATTTGTTGTCAAAGCTCTTCAGATATTCATTGCTATCGGGATGTTAAGAGCATTCCATGGAATATAACAAAAAGTGTATCTCGAGCCGGTTTCTGAAACGTACCTACCCCACCTTTAAGGTTCATTGTATATTTGTATTTGCTTGTCTTTTTAATACTAAATATATTTTTTGAAATACTTATTTTTATTATCTTTACATTTTTTTACTTATTTTCTTAGATTGTTTTTGTTTGCTCCACCAGACACCAGTGTGTGTAAACGTACCTGGTAGGGCTGCGCGATATATCGTGTTGTGACGATAATCGCGATATGCGCGATATTCACAACGCATGAGGTGCGACTTAAAAAAATGACGTGTGATATTAAGTAGGCAAATTAACTCAAACACGTCATGTTACAATTATTTTGCTGCTTGCTACAAAAGGAAAACTCTCACGTCAGGGTACTTGAGTGAGTGACATGCAGGCTCTGCACCAATCACAATCAAGTCTCCAAAGCAAACGGACCGGTGATTAAAAGGTAAAAACACTGAATAAAGTAGTTTCATGCGTTTCTCCAGTTCGGCGCTGCTAACACTGGATTCTGAATCTGCAATTGTATTATTACACATTAAACACAATTACATTGCTACTCGTTAACCATGCTGTTCATATCCGTTATTTCTTTATTAACTTATTGTGTTATTAATAACGTGTGCATACTTAGGCATTGTTTATTTTTTTAATATCCAAGTCTATTCTCCTCACTTTATCTGCCGTTGTAATAATGTACATTTCCCAGTTGCGGGACGAACAAAGCCTTTCTGATACTGATCGTTAAAGCAGCTGGTGCTACACAAATAAAGCTTTATACAAATGTAAAAACCTGCTACTTTAGAGACATGTCCATGCTAGAAACCACAGTGTGTTATCCGCAGCAGAGGGAGCATATTGTAGCAGACATTCGCTGACAGGACAAACAGCTCTTCCTGCCAACATGCTACAGATAACATCACGTGACACACACACACAGCTGGGAGATACACAGGGTTTGTTCAAACACTGGCTCCAATTGACATACAATCAATCAATGTTTATTTATATAGCCCAATATCACCAATGTTACATTTGTCTCAGTGGACTTCACAGTTTGTACAGAAACTACTAACACATACTTTAATACTGTTGTGCTAGTGGAGGAATTGTACTGAGTAACAAAGTATCTACTATCCATCAACTCAAGTACTGTACTGTCTGTACTTAAGTACAGTTGTGAGGTACTTGAGTATTTCCATGTAATGCTACTTTGTGCTTTGACTCCACTACATGTATTTAATACCTTTAGTTACTTCTCAGATCTGGATGAATTATGTGAAATATAATCAAGTGTTGAATCAGACTTTAGTTCCACCTGGAGTGAATCCACCAGCTACCCTGCAGTCTACAAAGTACTTCAGACTAGCTGACACCTCCACCAGCTTGGAGAACACTTTCATGATCAATCATTATAAAACACATCATATCTATTATTCTGAAATGGACCAATCTGCACAACGACTACTTTCACTGTCTTTCACTATATTTTGATGATAATGCTTTTATTTGAGGAACATTTTGAATGCATGCCTTTTACTGTGACAGAGTATTCCTACACACACAAGATCTGAGTACTTCTCTCAGCTCTGTGTGAAACTGAGACTGCAACGTAAAGCAGGAAATTACTAAAGTAAGAAACAGCTGAGTCTACAAATCTCTTCTCTTCCCGGAAGTCTACTTTCTGTTCCCTCTGTTCCCTTGGTGAACATTAGCCAACTTATCCAGGTAGAAACACACACACACACATGCTAGCTAAGCCTTGACATTAATTAGCTCACACACTTGTCATTATATCTTAGCTTAGTTAACAATATATATGCAGTACCAAATTCGTACCAAAGTGTGCAGTGAAGCTCCTATTGTCTTCAGCTCATCTCAGGTGTGCTGCATCAGCAAATGTCACAGCCAGCAAGTTGCAATAACGTCACTAAAAATACTAAAAAGCACCAGACGTAAACACACAGTGGATGCTAAAGTACTCTTCCCAGATAAATACAGTAGAGACAATGTGAATAGCAGCTTACTGTTACTGGATACAGCCCGAGTGGTAGTAAAATAAGGATATACGTTTTAAAATAAGGATATTCCCCCTGTTGAGATACGAGCTGAGCGTCTGGTTGTTATTCCTGCTTCTTCTTCTGCTTTTCTTGCCTTTGTATTTCCTCTTCTTCTAAGGTTTTATTAGGAACGTGACACTCCACAGCGCCACGTGCTGAGCGGCATGTGCGCGTGCACCTGCAACACATGTGGGAAAACGTCACACTTCCTTTGCTGATTACACAATTTAGACTAGGTTGAAGAAGTACTCACATCTTGTACTTGAGTAAAAGTATAAACACCAAAGAGTACTCTGTTACAAGTAAAAGTCCTGTATTCAAAATGTCACTCAAGTAAAATCAATCAATCAATGTTTATTTATATCGCCCAATATCACAAATGTTACATTCACAATGTGTACAGAATATCAGTACGACAATACGACACCCTAAAAGTACACAAGTATTGGAGAATATACTTAATAAAGTAACAAAAGTATAGTCATTGCGCAGATTGGTCCATTTCAGAATAACATATAGAGGAGAAGGGGGTAAATTGAGTTAGTGGGTAAATTGAACCACCCCCTGTAACCAGGCAACGCCAAGTGACCAGAAATTACGCAAGCTCCACCCATTTCTCATTGCCTGTGAAAGAGAGATACTCCGTGTGGTCTGGTTGTAATTAAACATGTTTACAAAAAAACGTGTTTTGCTTGTCAAAGTACATTTTCTAGATGTCAGCTATATCGGCTGTCATGTAAAAAAAAAGTATCCTGGTTTAAACACATATATTGTATATGTTGATGTGTTGGCAGCGTATTAAACCATGTGAATCATTAAGATAAAGATGACTCTGAATTGTAATGCTAGGTTATTTTTTCTAAAATGGTGGCTTGGGGTAAAGTGAACCACGGGCTGTGGTTTGTTATTTATTGTTTATAGTTACCTTTAAGATGTGTTGTAGGTACGCCCAGGTTTGAACAGGTATGCCCAGGTTTGAACAGGTACGCCCAGGTTTGAACAGTGCCCAGGTTTGAACAGGTCGCCCAGGTTTGAACAGGTACGCCCAGGTTTGAACAGGTACGCCCAGGTTTGAACAGGTACGCCCAGGTTTGAACAGGTACGCCCAGGTTTGAACAGGTACGCCCAGGTTTGAACAGGTACGCCCAGGTTTGAACAGGTACGCCCAGGTTTGAACAGGTACGCCCAGGTTTGAACAGGTACGCCCAGGTTTGAACAGGTACGCCCAGGTTTGAACAGGTACGCCCAGGTTTGAACAGGTACGCCCAGGTTTGAACAGGTACGCCCAGGTTTGAACAGGTACGCCCAGGTTTGAACAGTGGATCAACTTACCCCCTGACCTGGATCAACTTACCCCTAACCCGGGGCAAGTTGAGCCACAAGACCTTCTTTTTTTTAGAAGTAATATTTTCAGATCAAATATTAATTATTATCATTGCCATTGATATGAGACATCCTGAATTATAGGTGTGTGTTTTCATTTTTACTATGTGTCATTTATCCTTGCTTAGAGGACAGCATAACCCATCCTAGTACCAGGAGTCTAGGAGCAGTGGGCAGCTGTTGTACAGCGCCCGGGTAGCAACGGGAGTGAGGGGGGAAGGGGGGTGTCCGGTGCCTTGCTCAAGGGCACCACGGCAGGGCAGGAGGTGAACTGGGGCCTCTCCAAGTGGCAGTCCACACTCCATATGTTAGGTCTGGTCGGGGACTGAAATGATGATATCAAAAGTTAGGAAACCGAAATTCAGTGTCTCGTTTTAGGTCAGGATTTCACTTCACCCCTTTGATGACAGTGAGACTGACCTGAGGTGAACTTGTACATTAAAAGGTCTTTTATGGGTCTTTTTCCTAAACTCCACACGGGAAGTTAAAGCTCCATATCAGGGCTGTCACAGCTGATACTGCTGATCAAGAGCCGGGAGATAAGGCCTTCTCAGGAGGAGGTGGACCCACTGAGTACACCTACGTCACGTCTGGGCCTCTGGGGTCTTCATGACCTCCATGACCTCAGCGTTTCTCAAATCCAGTCTGAGGAATTTTGCTTTAAACGGTTTGTTATGATATTTCCTGATTCCCATTGAAATCCCATCATAACTTTGAGCAATACATACATTTTTATTGATTTAATAACATTTATTTATGTTATTTATTTATTGATTTACTTGTTTATTTACTTATTTTATTCATTTATTTACGTTTATTTATTTACTTATTTACTTATTTATTTATTTATTTTAATTATTTTATTTATTTTATTTATTTTTTATTTATTTATTTATTTATTTTTTTATTGTATTTATTAATTAATTAATTAATTAACTTATTTATGTATTTACTTATTTATTTAATTTATTTACAAAGGTTAATATTTATATTATTTTCTTTCATTTACTTTCTCTCCCGATCTCTTTTTCTTGCGTGCCCTCTCCTTTACCAATACTCAGAAACACAAAAGCAGAATGTATGTTATATGTGTATCTTACATATATGTATGTATATATAAAGTATATATAATACATGATTGTAAAATAAGAAATATTAGCTTTCTGCAGCTTCTATAACACTATGTTCTGAAGTAGAGTGATTCAGACTTTTCCTTTCAGACAGAACGCAGTCGGTGTATTTCCAACCTCAGACAGGAGGACCTCTAGTGGCGCGACAGACATTTCAGAGTTCTGCAGATTCTCACAGAGCAGCGTTAAGAGACCAAGCGGTTCTGATCCAGACAACACAGGAAGGATTTGTTGTTAATTGCTTCATCGTGGAGACATTTCCAAATGTTGAAAACTACATCTTCATTCAAGTTCCTGTGGATTTCATGTGTTCGTTACACTTGAGAACATGTTCACTTTTAATCATCATGACCCGAGCCATTTTTACACAATAATAAATGTCCGTTTAGCTGGATATCTTTATTGTAAAATTGGACAATTGCTTATTTTTCATTCAAATGGGAACCAAAATAAGTTGTATACATTTCACATTTGAGTCAGCATGTACAATTAAGTGTATTAAAGGTCCCATCATGTCATGGCCATTTCTACTGATCATAACTCCATTGTTGAGGTCTACTAGAATACATTTAAATTGTTCAATGTTCCAAACTCACATTGGTTTCTCAGCATCTCTGTATAGTCTGTGTATTCACTCTCTGTCCTAAACGTTGTTGGAGCTCCTGCTGCAGCGTCAGAAAATAAACCCCTCTCTCTTTTCCTCCGTACCCAAATCTCTAAAAACGGGGGAACAACGGAGCTGATCCAGATTTGCGTCCGATATGACATAACATCTGAAATGTGGACCCACGGGCCAATCAGAAACGTTGCTATCAGAAACAATGCCCGAATGTTTTGGACGTAATATGGTCGGTGTTCACATTAGCATCGCTAACACTCGGAGCTAACCTGTACTGGAGAGCATGTGTGTGAAGAAGCAGGAAGTAGAAAGGAACTCACCTTGTGGTGTAACCGGCAAGAGAGAAAGCCTTTGAGCTCCATGCTGTTTCAGATCCTTGATCATCCATGATATGGCGTTTCATCACGGCAGCATTTAGTTTAGACGGTAGCTGTCGGGTCCCGCATGAGCTCAGACCCCTCCTCTTTAAAGCTTTATCCCCAAATCAGCACTTTTGAAACAGGAAGTGAAAGAGAGGTATATGAGGCATGGCTGGAAGGGGAGATCTGTTTGGTATGTTGAGCAAAACACTTCATAGATATGTTTTTTATATATTTTTTTATATATCTGAGACCTATGCTATTGCCTACAAATAGCATGATAGGTGCCCTTTAAGGACCTGACTGAGTGGAATAGGCCTTTATTTGCAAAGACATTTCAATATGCTACAGTGGGAAACGTGTGAGTAAATAGTATTATGGGTTAAATCCATGTGGCAGTTTCAGCCTGCTGGTTCAGTTTCTTTCCGTAGGAGTGAGACACACGTATGGTTACTCAACGTGAAGTTATGTATAACTATATATTAGACTTGTGAATAACTCTCTCAGACATCACACATGATCCCAGTGATGACCAACAGCTCTAACACTGGCTGTCAGTATATTGTTTCCATACTATACAGTCATATTCCCATCCACACTGTTGTATCTATTTATTCTTATGCATATGCCATACTCTACACTGCTGTTTATATATCCTGGCTATCTTTGTTTTATCATGCACTTTTATTCTGAGACAGGAATTGTGTGTCAGCTTGTATTATATATATATTTGTATCTTAGGTAACACTTTATTTTGATTGTCCATATTTAACACTATAGGTCATCAGTTGACATTTAGTAGCATGTCAACAGCGTATTAACCAATATTCAACCTTACTATCTGTATATTGTGTCAACATCTTCAAAATTGACAATCACAAAATCAATCTGTCAGTTGAAAGTCAACAGGGTCGACTATCTGTTGATAATCTGTTGAGAGTCAAGATGTCAACTAAAGATTACATTAAGCTTTAGTTGATGATCAACAGATAAGCAACTTTAGAGTTTAGTTGACATGTTGATCGTCAACTAAACTAGAGTTGACTATCAGTATACTTTGAGTAGGCATTCTCCACTAAGCGTTTGTAGGCATGTGTTAGGACTATCCAATTAAAGTGAAACACAGTTGAGAACAGTAGAAAGTCTATAACCTATCAACAGAACACATACATTCGTGCACTAATGATATGCAACAGACATGGGCATAAAATGAAATGTTTTGCACAACTGATCACAAACTTTATTTATTCATTATGTATGTAATGTTTGAGTTAGAAACACCTGTTCATGTTTTATTTGACTAATATATAATAAATACAGAAACCGAATGCATTCACTGGAGAAAAAAAGGTTTTTCACAAGAACTCACAATCTGCAGAGAGTAAGGTTGAATATCGGTTAATAAGCTGTTGCAAAAACCATGTTGACCGTCAACAGACCCTTTTTGTAAGATCTATAGATCAACACTTGAGCTGTACCTTATATTCTACTGGCAGTTAGTGAAATGCATGGTACTTGTCTGTAGAGGTTTTCAAGGGGCGGTTAAAGACCCACCTCTTCCGACAGGCCTTTGGGTCGTCAGAGGAGGTGAGTTAGTGGCTGTTTTTTTCATTATGAGTGTTTTGTCGTATGTTTTATCCGATGTATTACCTGCTGCCGTTTTATGCCTTTTATTCTACATGTTATAGTTGTACTGTGAATTGTGTCCTGTGTACTGTACTGTAAAGCACTTTGTACATCCGTGTTGAGAAGGGTGCTATATAAATAAAGTTTTACTTACTTACTTACTTACTGTTGAAACAGTGTTGTTGAATGTCAACTGATGACTTGTAGAGTGTTAACTAAGGACTATCAAAATAAAGTGTTACCGTATCTTATACTTAATATTTAGGCGTGGAGAGCGCAAGAATGTCATTGTACAGTACAGTACTGCCCGGTATACTGTATATGACAATAAGATATCTTGAATCTTATACTTATTGTTTAATTCTGTAATAAAACCATTGGTGTTAATCTGTGTAACAAAATCAGTTAACGGCATATCTTGACCCCTACACTTTTCTTTCAATGTAGATCAGATGTCATCGTGCATGAAATCACAACAAAACAAGGCTCGTTTATAACAAAAATGGATTTAGTAACTGCCACTGCCAAGTGAAGCATCCTGGTACGATGTGTCTGCTACTTCAGCACCATGGACAGCGCATGGACGTATACAAATACACATCGCATTATTTAAACATCAACTCTAGGAAGCTTCCGAAGCAAGCTGCAACATGTCAGGTGGGAGAGAAAGGATTGTCACGAGCTGATGTGTCCATGTGAGGCCCCTGAAATGCATATGGAAAACCACACGTGTCAACAAGGACAAAGAAGTGAAAAGGACTCAAGACTCAAGGCTTTATTGTCATGTACACATCACAGTGCAGATATGGCATTGAAAACACGTCAGTCACAGGCTCCTCCAGCGATGCAACATGAATATATATAGGACTTAAAACAGATAAAACAATAAAATAGTGCAAGAGAATGTTTTGAGATGTGGAAGTAAATACAAATAAAATCGAAATAGTGCAAGAAAGGTCCATATATACGAATACATGGAATATAAAAGTCTCTAATATAGGTTATTCTGCATGTAAATGGTGTGCAAGCTGAAATCAGACATTTCATTCCAGGAGGGAGTTTCTCTCCTCTGCCTAAACATAGTGACTCTGCTGGTCTGCTGACCGTCCCCACCCCACGCCTCGTCACCACGGGTGCTCGGGCTTTTAGCTGCACTGCTCCCAGACTCTGGAACTCCCTCCCCCGCACATCCAACAGTCAGACACAATCACCATGTTCAAATCCCAATTAAAAACCCACCTGTTCAAATCTGCTTACTCACTGTAGTGCTCCCCATTATATGTTTCATTTGTGTCCACTTGACTGTCTCCTCCATGATTTCCTGTTTGTGTTTTTATCTTGTTCTGTTGCCTATTAGCTTTTATTTTATTTTTTATTTTTTTTTAAATTGTACGGTGTCCTTGGGTGTCATGAAAGGCGCCTAAAAATTAAATGTATTATTATTATCACTATGGAACAAGTGCGATTCGATTGGCTATTGCTCCAAATCATTGTAAACATGTCACAGTAGAGGCACTCAATGGGCATTATACTGTATGTTCCCCTTAATTATAAAATCCTTTAACTTAAGATGAAATGCCCTAAAACACGTGTCAATAATTTAAGCTTTGTTAGTTCCAGGTTTAATATGTGCAATAAGTTCATTTCAATACGTTCTGCAATAAACATTGAACCAGTCCGGCCCTCGACTAGCACCCATTTTCTTTTCTTTTTTGGGGCCCTGCATCACTCCTCAAAACTACCTGCACACACCTCAGGCGGCGATGAATCAATACTTGCATGTTTTGTTCAGCAGGATAATCTGCACACCACTTTAGGATTTGTCGAGGTGTTGATGCAATAGCCAGAATCACGATTGAATGACTCACTTCACCCACGAAGCTAAAGTCACACTTGTGTTCGGCGTGATGACGTCTCGTACCCTTATTTACTTTAATGAACCAAAGTTCATATCGGCTTGTGTTAACGACAAACCTTACTAAGGGCTTCTAACCAAACCAAATGTGACTTTCAGAGAGGAAGCTGAAAGTGCTAAAATGCTAACTCATGGTTTTAGGACTCATTCGCATACCAATATCCCACAATGCTTTGCGTCACTCACTGCCACCAGCGTCACAATCATATTTTCTTGATGAAATCACAAGTGTGAGACTTATTTCTCTGGGTTTGAGAGTCAGTCGCTCATGCTCACACATATTGATTGAACTTCCCTAGGTTAAGGAAAAGCAAGCATTGGAATTCTTTAAGGTGTTGCTCCCCTTTAACGCTGAATATTCCCAAGATATTTTTATATTTCTAACACTTGAATATCAGTCTCAAATATAAAATAATTGTGCTTCAGACTTTGATATGTTCTTATATAATTGTCTTACATAAGGAGGGTTCATGGTTGTACATAATAAGTGGGTCTTAATCACAGGAAGGATTTACTTGTTTTGGCATTTCATTATGACATTTCAAATCATACAATCATGATGCAATACAACTAGCTTATCTCTCCTAAATTGTTGTCTCAATCAGTCCGATACTGGAAGACTGAATGTGTGATATGATGCATATTTTCCTCATACATCGATATTCCTGGTTATAGTATGTGCGGATGGGCTTGATGCAGCTTAAGTGAGTGTGCTATGAAAGCTCCACAGCCAGCCATTGTGCAAACCGTGTATCTTTAACTGAGGTTTTCTCAGGACGGGGAGGGGGGGATGGGTTCATCGGGTTCATGTAGTATTGGACGCCTCCTCCCATTTCAGGTTGGCTGCTTTCCTGGCTTCCTCGGTAAAGGGGTGTCTGTGAGGCATGTAGGTGATGGAAAGTGGCTTGGGAGTTTGCAGAGGAAACGGCTAAACAGTCAACTTGACCTTTTTTTCGGGACACACAGCTCGATCAGCTGGTTGACTCCACACTAGCTGCCATTTTTAGGTCATTCGAGGCATCTCGCTAACTTGTGTGTGTAGCTACAGCCAGCTGTATGAATAAGCCTGCTTTATTCATATATTAGTCGCCCACTGGGGTGTTGTCTAGAGGTGGAATACAAACCATGATGGCTGATGGATGTTGCAGAGGGATGGAAAGAGGCAGGGGTAAGATTGCATCAGATTCTTTACCGAGACCCACATATCCTCAGCAATATGTTCAGAGCGGATCCCAGCAGCAGCAGCAGCAGCACCAGCAGCAGCAGCAGCAGCAGCAGCAAGGCAATGACATCCAGGAGTTAGCCTCCAAACGAGTCGACATCCAGAAGAAACGCTTCTACCTGGATGTGAAGCAGAGTGTGCGCGGACGCTTCCTCAAAATCGCCGAGGTGTGGATCGGCAGAGGCCGGCATGACAACATCAGGAAGAGCAAGCTGACGCTGTCCATGTCCATGGCCCCGGCGCTGCGCTACTGCCTGGGGGACTTCATCGATTATTACGCACGGATCGGACTGCGGGGGGGCCTCGCGGCACAGCAGTTCGAGGAGCACAGCAACAACGGCCAGGGCCGCGCGCACGACTCCCGCAGAAGAGCGCAGACTGAGCCGCACGCGGCGCTGTCCCCTGGCGGCTCCGCGGGCTCAGTAGACGAACATGCCCACCGCGTGCTCAAGAGCGAGTTCATCGAGAGGGACAACAGAAAGTATTACCTGGATCTGAAGGAGAACCAGAGAGGGCGATTCCTCCGTATCCGGCAGACTGTCAGCAAAGGACACGGAACCATGGGGTACTACGGGCAGGGCATCGAGCAGACCATCGTGCTGCCCGCGCAGGGGCTCATCGAGTTCCGGGACGCGCTGTCTCAGCTCATCGAGGACTATGGAGACAGCGACGACCGAGCCGCCGCCAGGAACCAAGACGAAGACCCCGAGCTCCCCGAGGCTGCGTCCTTCAGGGTGGACAACAAGAGGTTTTACTTTGACGTCGGTTCCAACCGGTACGGTATCTTTTTAAAAATCAGCGAGGTGCGGCAGCCGTACAGAAACACCATCACCGTCCCCATGAAAGCCTGGGCCAGGTTTGGAGAGAATTTCATCCGGTACGAAGAGGAGATGCGACGAATTTTCTCGTCCAACAAAGAGAAGAGGATAGACGCCCGGCAGGACAGTGAGGAGCCGGAGGACTGACCTTGCAGTAGGCTGTGTATTTTGCATGTATTCTAGGGATTCTGTTCATGAGATATCCAGAATGACCCTAAATACGCTCCTTATGTGTCCCTCCCTAATAGCCTAGAATGCAGTGTCCAGTGTTGTTGGCTCATCAGCTGGTAAACTATAATTATAACCTGCCAAGAAGTTCATATCCCATCTGTTGTAGTGGAAAATATTGCTTTTCTAACATTTCCATTGCCCAGTGCTGTTTAGTGCACCAGGGGCACAGCAAACCTATTCGGGGCCCTGAGCATCATTTATAAATCCCCCCACCCCTCCCCTTTAAACTTGAAGAGTGTACAGTAATTATAAGTGGCATTGAAAGATGATGCTAGTGTTATTAGGAATGTGGTTCCTGCTAAACCACTTTAATATTTTGGCTCGGAAAGCGTGCGGTGCAGTGATGACAATATCTTGTTGGCCGACCCAGAAGTGAGCATTAATTTGCCAGAATGACCCTAAATATTCTCCTTATTTGTTCTCAATACCTTATAAGGCAGTGTCCCATGTCATCTACCAAGGGCTGGTACACTACTAATTGTAACCTGCCAATACGTTTATAGCCCAATGATCTTGAACATGTCAACTATTGGTTTTCTAACATTTTCAATGCTCAGTGCCATTTAATGCACTTTAGCCAGGGGCAGACTAAACCTATTTGGGGCCCTGGGCAGAATTTTTAAATCCCCCCCATCCCTCCCCTATAAGCCTGAAGAGTGTACAGTAATTATAAGTGACATTGAAAGGTGATGCTATCGTGTTATTAGGAATGTGGTGCCTGCTAAACCACTTTAATATGTTAGCTCCCAAAGCATATAAAGCATTGCCGAAAATAAGATATATCCGGGTAGCACAAGTTTGTGATACTTACACGTTTTGATTTGAAGGATAATCATACCGTAATTAAATCATTGCAAGCGGCAGTAGTAAAAAGCTAACATTACGCAATTAAGGAACTACATCATGGACGGGCATCACCGCCGCTAAGCTAAAGGCAGCTAATGTTTGGCATGATGACGTTTAATTGTCTCTTTTAATCATTAGTCAGTAACCCCTGTTTTTAACACACATAGAAGCCTCTGGGGTATTTACTGATGTATGTTATGGTGTAGAACATAACGTGTACATCTCCTCGGCTTGTGTTAACCACAGATCTTATTTCAGGCATCTAACCAAAAACCAGTTTAAAAAAACATTGATGTCGAGACGAGGGATCTGGAAGTGGGTAAAAATGCTGACTCATGTCCAGGATTTAGGACCCATTCCTGCACCTTAATCAGTTTTGCCGAAGGGAGAAAAAAAAAGAACATATATATAATAAATATACTTATTATGTATTCCGTATCGATCGTGCAATGAGAAAAATACTACATTTATTCATTACATTTAAATAGCAACTCAAAAAGAACAGAAGACCTCACATGTGGGATCTGCTTGTGTTTTGACAAGTGTTGTGACAGGCCTCACACTGCTGGTGTGTGTTGCCCGTCAGTGGACCAACTATGGTTAATCCTACACTGGTTTCCATTCATCAGAAAGAATTGCCACATTTGAATAATACTACAAAACACACACACACACACACACACACACACACAGAGAGTAGATGATACCCCAATGATCCCGTTTCCCCGCAGTGCATTCTGCAAAAGCACTTTGTGAAGGCGACCAGAGAGAAAGAATAGCCTGCAGTGTGTCAGATGTAGCAATGTGCTGATTCGCTGCTTACCTCGGCGACGGCATGGAAGTGAGGGGAGAAAGGAGAGTTCAAAGGAGAAGCAGGACACGATGGGCTGGTTTCTGCCGTGTTTAATTTATCTTCCATTTCCCGTGATAACACACCGACACGGCCCTTTGTCAGTGTTCTGCCGTAGTGCTTTTGTCAGTACGTGGAAAAGCACCGATCGGTTTACAGTTGTTAACCGAGTTGGCATACAAGCCGAAATGTATTAGCTAGTGCAATATATAAATCTATCCAACACTTAGTCCACTAACACACTGTAACATAAAACATTGTGTTCCAGTAAGATGAGTCGCATGTATGTGACTTGGTACCTGCATTGAACTTTAAACACTTGAAAATAATTGACGTGTGACATTTAAAGATCAGCATATTAATATATTTGAATCTCTTCTCCCCATCCGGTTAAAGCGGAAAAGAGAAAACAGACGGTGACTGCTGCTTGAAAAGATATATGTAGATGTCATTATTCGTGTGTTGCTGTTGTTATATCAGTTTATGGCAGTTCAGACTGACACTCGTGAAGGAAAGGTGTTTTACCCGTCGTCAGTAGTCTACACAATCACGAAGGAAAACCAACCAGACTGTAAAATGCGAGTGTGTGTGTTCTCTCTCAGACGAGGTGTTAAACTAACAAAACACGGCTCTGCACCAAAACCTGAGGAAACAGTTATATTTTCACATTTATGCATCTTTTGTCGCCAAGATTCATTCATAGCAGATTACTCTTGCGGCATGAGGAGGTCAACTTGTCCGCATTAAGAAAATAATAAGAATAATACTGAAGAGGCTTAGTGCCAAGTGAGCATCTGTTGTTTTCCCCTGAGATTAAAGTCAGAATTTCTGATTTAAGAATTCTGAATGTAATCTCACAACTGGACAAAAGTCTGGACAAATGTAAGAAATATATTTTTTTTCTTTACATATCCCGTTAATCATGAGTCCTGAGATTAATCCCTGGGTAGTGAACCAAGGACAGCTTGTAAAGTAATGCCTTTAAAACGGTTGTGAATACTTGAAACGTTATTAATATGAAGTAGTGGGACAGCTCAGATCAGGAACAGGCGAAGGCAGACCTTGTTGTGGTGGCTTACAAAGGGCTCCTCTCAAACCGGCCGTGTGCCACCATCGTGCTTCTCTCTGCAGAACCGGGTATGTGACCGTGTGTGTGTGTGTGTGTGTGTGTGTGTGTGTGTGTGTGTGTGTGTGTGTGTGTTGTGTAATGCGACCTGCATGCAAGACAAAGAGCCTGATTCAGACAGGGTTCAAAGGAATCTCTCTTAAAGCGACCATTTTGTTACAATTACTCACCTCTGTCCTTGAATTCCTGAAGATAACTTGGAGAATTCATCGAACGGCAACAAGTCCTTATCTTAAAAGTCAAAAGTGTATTAAAACGTATAACTACAAACTCACACACAACTCCGCTACTACATCTATTTCCCATTTACCAGAGATTTACTCAGAAAGGTTCTTCAATATCTCCATGTAAAGTGGACACTCATCCATATAGGGACATCACGATGAAACACTTCTGCTTCTATTGGCTAGCGCTCCAACACCTTTTACGTGATAGGCTAAGGGGCGGGACATCTGTAAAGGGTTGACCAATCAGAACTGAACATGACTATAATAGCATTAGACAGGGAAAAGAGTTTCATACACACCATCATGTTAGTCCATAGACTGCAAGAGAACAATGTCTCTCACACACACACACACACACACGTCTGAGTCTGTTTCAGTGACACTCTGCAGGATGCACTGCTGTTAACTCCAAGTAAAAAGAGAGGAGGTCAGAGGAAGTGACTGGTCGAGGTGTGTAGAATAAGTTCGGTGTAGATGTTTGTGCTGGTGTGATGCCTTTAGGTGCATGAGAAGCACAGGATAGTCGGGCTTGGTGTGTTTGTGTACTGTCCGGTGTAGGGCATGAACCTTCATGATTCAGTGAGTTGTTTTATTTTCATATGATAATTCAAAGCAAAATATATTAGAATATATATTCAATGCTTTACATGGATTTGATTCAGTATGATAGCTAGTGATCGTTTGCTCAAGAGGCAAAGATTAAATGTCGCCCCGGTAAAAGATATATAAAGATAAAGACGTGATATTTGCTCTCCTGAAAGTTATATCCGTCTTTTGTATTCCAAATATCTCGCCAAAAAGCACTTTAAATAAAAGCTGCACTTTCGTTCTGCTGCTCTGTAATCAGAGAGGGACCATTTCTATCCAAGCCTTCGGTGTAAAGAGACAATCATGGATCCCTCAATCTGATGCAGTTAAACAAAACTCCCATCATGCTGTGTGTCCCTTTCTGACTGACTACAGTTAGATTACAGCCAGACACTGAAGTCTCACTTTGTGAAATGAGCACAACGTCGGAGAGCAGATTTCCTCCTGTGGGCAGGAACAGGGTGGAGAGCAGTATTTGGCAACGGCACTAACTAAGTCCCTTTTTGTCCACACAGGCTACTTCAAATATTCACATGTAATCGAGTCTAAAATCCACAGATTATAAGCAATGTCTCTAATGGAAAACTTTTGTAATTCAGTGGTAGAAAGTCACACAGTACATTAAGTACTGTACAAACTTACATTATTTTTTCTCCATTTAATGCTACTGTATACTTCCACTTCACTATATTTCAGAGGACAATAACATTCTTTGTACTCCTATATTTATGTAACACTGACAATTGATAGTTTACATATAAAGACATGATATACTTCATTGATATGATGCCGTCCTGAACCACTAACCCAGACTCTAATGGCGCATTTCCACTACAGCGCGTTTTGGTTGCGTTTCCACGAGGCGTAGTTCCGGCTAGCGGGTACTTTTTCACAGTTTTTCTGGCTCTCCAAAATCCAGGTTCTTTCCGGGCCAACAACCGGGCTGAGTATGCTGAACTAGAGAGAGAATCGCTGGCAACTACAACACAATGAACACATTTGACCGTGATTTAATTGTAATACACGTTTTTAAATGATGCCGAAGTAACAACACACTGATACCGGTTAGTAAAAACCATGAATTAATGCTTTGACGAGTCTGCAGACAGACGGCAGGCGAAGGACCTTTTAAAATGCGTGTTTTCTAAATGGAGATCAGCTAAGCTAACGTTATATATGCTCCGACCGTCCACACTCACAGCAACGGCCTACAGACATAAACAAACCAGCGACTGTGTTCTCCATGACACAGGCAGTCTGTGGTTTGTACTTGTTTAACTTGTGTCTAGTTTCTGAACAGATATGAGGAGCTGTGAGCTCTGAGGGCTAACAGCTGATTGGTTTTCTGTGTTTCGCATTGAAGATGACGTCACGGCTCCGCCTGCACTGCGTTACTATAGTTACTGCCCCAGCTACTAAACTGTAATGGAAAAGTGAACCTGGCCTAACGAGGCCTAGCCATACCGTACTAAGCCGAGCGAGGCCCTGCAGTGGAAAAGCGCCATATCAGTGACATTGACGAATTACAATACTAAAATGTACTTGTCTGATAAACGGCCGAATATATTGTCATTTTTAATATATTACTGTATAAAGAGTCATTCTGCATCATGAAGACATACTTTAAGTACCTTTAGATAACAATACTTGTGTACTTTTACTTAAGTAACACTTTGAATCCAGGACTTTTACTTGTATGGAGTACTTCTTCCAACAATGATAATGTCCATCTGATCCATCCTAACCCTGCTGTCAGGAAACAAGGCATCGCTGCTGCTAACGCTAATTATGGTACATTTACAGCGTGCTAAGCTATGTGAGGATTTGTAATTGGACATCATAGATGGCACTGCGACTGAACGCAACAATGTTGTTTCTCAAATGAATGAGTGAATTCTGATTCAATTGATTTATTTTCCTGTTTAAACGGAGCCTAAAGAAAGACGTGGCAGACACGTTTTCATCACGCACTATCAGAAGTAGTGTGATATTGATGAACACAAGGCTCTTCTAACTCCGACTGCTCACTGATAGCAGATGTTTCAACGTTGTGCTCATTTTACAAAATGTAACGAGACCAACATGAACAGACTTTCTGATTCAAAATGACCCTGGCTCTAAAGCCTCACTCGAGGGATTTGGTAGTGTTAGCTTTCAATGTTTTCTGTATATTTCAAAAGTCGTGCTGGATGCAGTGGTGTACAAATATATCATAGTGCAGAGCAAAAGCAAATCAGAGTGAGATTTCGATTATTTGACAGACTTAAAGGATTCACATATGAACTTCGACAAAATAAAAACAAGTATACATAGACAGATTTAAAGAAGAAGCAAATGCCTTGTCTGTATTCATAACAATGTATTTGCAAAATAAAAAGTGGGTATTTAATGTATTCATATTGGTTATGCTTTTTGTTCCCCTTAATATTAAACCACCACATCCTGTATCCTTTATTTACTACTTGTCAAAATGTAGATTCATCTCCAGATCTATTGTAGCTCAACTCTGACCCAGAAGACAAGCGATAAGGAGGGTGAAGGGAATATGGAGACTTCCTGTTTGAAATGGTTAGCATTTAGCTAAAGCCACCGTTTAATCTGTGAGCATCGTGACGCTCCGCTGGTGCGTTTTCTCTACAGTAACGTATCGAGAGAAGAAAATATGGGAAGAAATAAATAGCTGTTGGCATTTTACTGACTGCTGAACACTTTAGATATGATAACCACCGTGGAGTTATACATATTAATACACACGTTACTCAATGAAACGTGATAATGTCAATAATATTTTTGACAAACTGAACCCTTCCTGCTTCAAATGTAACCTACTTTTAGCTTCATCTCTTAAGTGGTTTAGGCCAACTGGACTGTAATGAGTGTGAAATAACGGTGGTGCGTCCCGGTTAAATTATTCATAAATGATGGAGCTGTGAAACAAAGCGTTAGAATTGATTTGCATGACGAAAAAGGGAAACCAGATACATTTGAAAAGTGTGATATTTTCATTCATGTAAAGAGCGTGCGCATCAGGGGCGGTTCTAGGGGGGGCCAGTGCCCCCTAACACTGACCTCTGACCCCCCTGTGGCCCCCCTAAAAATGAAAAGTGAAAAAAACGAAACATTTATGATTTATTACACGATTTATTGAATGACGGAATAGGCGGAACTAACGTTATTCGTCATTCTAGTCGGACCCATTCGAGCGGTGCACTCAGGACCCATTCGAGCGGTGCACTCACTTTCACTGTCCGGCTGAAGCGCGCGAAAAACAAACACTTTCATTCAAGTGTACTGAAACAAATACCAATAACTGTATTGCATTATTTTCTTATGCGCAATTACTTCATACTGTCTAGTTCTCTTTTTCGTCCTGCCCCCCAGTGCCCCCCCCAGCGCAGTCAAATTGGTCTAGAACCACCACTGGTGCGCATCCTCTTTGTACTTTAAAGGTGGCTGTAAAATAGGAAAGGTCACGGACAGGGGCTGCAGCTGTGCTCGGCTGGACTTTAGGAGACGTCACATCACGTCAAAGATTTAAAACTCTTGTCTGCTCCAGTGTATTTAAAGGTGGGGTACGTTTGAGAAACCGGCTCGAGATACACTTTTTGTTATATTCCATGGAATGCTCTTAACGTCCCGATAGCAATGAATATCTGAAGTGCTTTGACAACAAATCCATAAAAAAACGTCATCTGTGGAAGCCCGCTGTAAAAAGCACGACCAATCATCTGAACCGGCCCGGGTAAAGTAACTGGATGGCCTGCCTGCCTGTCAGCCTTCCATCGGGGCACACACTTATCTCGTGCCCTCATTGGTCATGTGCGCGCTCGTGTGTGTTGGAGGAGGGGCTCTGTGAGGAAGTGGCAGATTTTTTCCGGTTGTGTGTTTTCAAATTCTAGCGCACTCGAGCTGGTTTCTCCAACATTACCTACCCCACCTTTAACTTCTTTTATACAACATTCAAAAAGGCAAGGTCTACTTTTCCTGGAGCTTCTAACCACATATGAGCGGTTGTCCATCCTCAGAAGTCCGAAAGGACATTAAGAAGTGACTTCACTCGCTGCTCCATCGTTACATTTAGGAAAGTGAAACCCAAGTATGTGTTGTTACATTAAAGTGGCAAATACCATAGAGACTAACTGCTGATTGTCCTTGAAGTCTTGTTTTCAGTGGCCAGTGAATGCAGCGCTGCAGCAGGATGTAGATGTGGTTCTGTTCACAAAGACCCAATGTTCCTCCTCGCCTTAACGCACCTTCACACGCCGACTGTGTCTCTGCTCGTCAGAAATATTGTTCCTGTTATGATACAAGATGGTTTATTATCCTTTTACACCATCAGAGTAAAGAGGAAGTGTGTGTGTGCGTGTGCGTGTGTGTGCGGTAGAGTGTTCTGCTGTTCGTTTTGCCTTCTGTTCACCATCAGAGAAAGGAGGGTGTGTGTGTGTGTGTGTGTGTGTGTGTGTGTGTGTGTGTGTGTGTGTGTGTGTCACCATCAGAGTTTCGCAGTGGGGAGTTTAAAAAGAGTAGATGTTTGGTAATCATTCAAAAATGAACCGAAGTGAGAAATGAAAAGGTGTTTATTTAGATAAATGTAACATTGGTGTGTCTTATAGTCCTGTAGAGTAAGACTTTAAAAAACAAGGACGCTTTGTACTCCGGCACTTTCTTTAATGTGTACTGTATTAGTTCGTCTTCTACATATAAAGTACTGTATGAATATTCATTACTTGCCTTGTAATGTTTAAAAACAATGCTACGTTTAGACATGATAACCAAGAAAACAACGTTTTTAGAGTGTATGCATGCCAATGGTTGGGTCCCAGTGTAATAGGAAAAGTATATGGAAAAAATGGTGCTATGTTACATTATATAAAAGGTGCTTAAAGGACCCCAGCTGAATGCATGCAAATAGGAACTCTCAAAAGAAGAACAAAATGGATGTCCTACTACTGTTCTCAAACAAGTGCTGCCTCTCATGTCTTGAAATTGGACTTTCTAATTGCTAAAACGCCCGTGAAGCTCCAACTGTGATCCAGAGGGCTGAATCAGCGGGTCCTGCAAAGCCATCCGTGCTGTTGAGAATGCTCCCAACACAGGAGCATGTTACCTCAGAGAAAGAGCGCTTAAGTGGAGCATAACCGTAGCCATGGAGGTTGTTTCGAGAATTTCCCAATGAAGACGAGGACTGAAAAAGGCACCGTGTGTGGCAGACCTGATCACACACGCTGAAGTCTAACGGTACACGTCATCAGTAGCCGCCAGGAGAAAGATCACGATCTGAAGTCAAGGCAACCATGCAGTATCTCCGGCTGTAGTCACGAGGTGGTCTATTTACAGTTACACTGCCTTTGTAACATCGGTCTAATCGATATAAAGACAATCTATCGACATCATTTTGTACTCTTAATACGTGAGATGTTTATGTGTTTACGTATTTTTTCATGTAGCAGACTGATAGGTCAGCAAACATCAATATAACCGGTCGAAGTTGTCTGGAAAACGTTTTGCTGATTGTTGCTGGAAAAGTGTTTGTTTATTGGTTGTATTGACCATTTTTCTTTATTGTGTTGTTCATTAAATGTTTTACAGGATTATCAAAGCTTTCGTCTGATTTTCTTTTTACGATGTGAAGTGGCATACTCGACTGAATGGTCTGTAAACAGTGTGTGGGCTGAAGTGTAAAACATGACGTACAGTACGCTGCCCTCTTATCAAGATCAAGAATAGTTTTAAATGTGTGTTAATACTGAACTCTACATTTTGTTAAATTACTTTACATTTACCATTTAAGGTTTACTGTTGGAAGGGGCAAACAATGAAAGAAAATATGTCGACGATTACATTTTATATTGTCCACAATAATGCTGCCACAGTGTAGAAAATACTCTGTTACACATCAGCTGGAGAGGACTCTTTAAAGTAGAGACACTACATACTGATATACACCTGAACATCAGCAGGAGAGGACTCTTTAAAGTAGAGACGCTCCATACTGATATACATCTAAACATCATCAGGAGAGGACTCTTTAAAGTAGAGACACTACATACTGATATACACCTGAAGATCAGCAGGAGAGGACTCTTTAAAGTAGAGACACTACATACTGATATACATCTAAACATCATCAGGAGAGGACTCTTTAAAGTAGAGACACTACATACTGATACACACCTGAACATCAGCAGGAGAGGACTCTTTAAAGTAGAGACACTACATACTGATATACATCTGAACATCATCAGGAGAGGACTCTTTAAAGTAGAGACACTACATACTGATATACACCTGAACATCAGCAGGAGAGGACTCTTTAAAGTAGAGACACTACATACTGATATACATCTGAACATCATCAGGAGAGGACTCTTTAAAGTAGAGACACTACATACTGATATACACCTGAACATCAGCAGGAGAGGACTCTTTAAAGTAGAGACGCTCCATACTGATATACACCTGAACATCAGCAGGAGAGGACTCTTTAAAGTAGAGACACTACATACTGATATACACCTGAACATCAGCAGGAGAGGACTCTTTAAAGTAGAGACACTACATACTGATATACACCTGAACATCAGCAGGAAAGGAGTCTTTAAAGTAGAGACACTACATACTGATATACGCATGAACATAAGCAGGAGAGGACTCTTTAAAGTAAAGACACTCCATATACACCTGCACATCAGCAGGAGAGGACTCTTTAAAGTTGAGACACAACATACTGATATACACCTGAACATCAGCAGGAGAGGACTCTTTAAAGTAGAGACACTACATACTGATACACACCTGAACATCAGCAGGAGAGGACTCTTTAAAGTAGAGACACTACATACTGATATACACCTGAACATCAGCAGGAGAGGACTCTTTAAAGTAGAGACACTACATACTGATATACACCTGAACATCAGCAGGAGAGGACTCTTTAAAGTAGAGACACTACATACTGATATACACCTGAACATCAGCAGGAGAGGACTCTTTAAAGTAGAGACACTACATACTGATATACACCTGCACATCAGCAGGAGAGGACTCTTTAAAGTAGAGACACTACATACTGATATACACCTGCACATCAGCAGGAGAGGACTCTTTAAAGTAGAACACTACATACTGATATACACCTGAACATCAGCAGGAGAGGACTCTTTAAAGTCGATACACTACATACTGATATACACCTGAACATCAGCAGGAGAGCAGCTCGGTGATTGGCTGCTGGAGATTGAGGTGAAATGTGATTGGTTAAAAGAGAGCGCCCATAATGCAGCTGTGGAGTGAATGAACTTGCACTGATCTTCATTTACTTTTTACATATAACAAGTTAGTATAGGACACATATTTGAGTAAACTAATGCCAGAAACACTTAATTTAAAACATTTATTTCATATTTTATAATGACCATCATTGACATCATTCCAACTCGACCGTTGTCATCACGGAGAAATGCTTGACCTCTCCGACAGCTTCCATAGAAATGAAAAACTAACCACCCAAAATGCAGTCTGCAATCTTCCTTTTATACTCTTTACAGGCAAGCTGTTTTAGTTTCTCTTCAGTTATATTTCCTGTTCCTATTGTCAGTTATCGAAACATATCAGAGCAGTTTATCCGCGACTCAAAGCAGTATACATTAAGCCAATGTGAGTCGGATATTCAACATGTTTTAACGTTGGACGATAAGAAAGAACGCTCTCACAGACTGTGGAGAAAGAGGGGGCGACACTGATATAACGAAAACACATTAAGAGACATTACATACACAAAGAAAGCAGAAGCGTGACGTCATGTGAGCTAAAACTGTACATCACAGATTTAAAATTAGCAGTTACATTTGTAATTAAACATGCATATGTCAGTGTGAACTCGATAACATTCGTTTGCAGTGTGTGTAAAGACAGAGCTGCACAATGACCCATGAAATGATAATGCCTGGGTAATTCATTCTAACATCACTCCACAAGGGGGCGCTGCAGCACACAGTAACAAAGGCACCTGCTGTGGTGTGAGGAGACATTTTGAAACATATTTACTGTAACTGTAGAATACTGTGAAATCCATCTTGGGCATTACTTTATATTTTAAAGATGTGTCTTTTATGCATTCGAGTACAAAGCTAGCACACTACTACAATCTCTAATTCACATTGCAAAGTGCATCCTGAAATATGTATACTTGGTTAAGAGTATAAGAAACACTGGTATAATCTCCTTAAATGCCTCAAAGAGTTGAAATGTTGACTTTTAATGTTCCCCAACAAGTTCATACAAGGCTGTGTATCCTCCAGTTTACTTGGGTCCGTAGAGACATTGCACAACGGGGATGATTTTAAGCAAGACATGCTGGAGTGGGATGCTCCAGAAAAAAGGATAACATTTTTTTTAAAAATAGTGTTGAAATGCCACTCCCTGCCACAAGGGGGAGACAAAAGTTCCGCTTCCCAGCTTTATCAAAGGCACAGAACCTTTAATATGGACGACACATCCGAGTCATGGATGTGTACAAAGAACTGAGGATCATTTGGCGGCTTGACTCTCAAAAAACTAAAATATCTTCCATTGATCTTAGGACAGTCTCTACATCCATCGGTTCCGTAGACCATGCAACCTTGCGTTTTCCCTTAAGCCCCGCCTCCAAACTTCTGTCACGTCAGGTTTTTTCCGGCTCAGTCCAATAACGGAGACGGAAATGAATATATAAATACAGCTTTTAGCGAATGTTACCACTTTCAGCTGCTAATGATTTAAATAAGTGCTATTCAGACGGTTGGATCATCTTAAAGGTCCCCTATCATACTGTTTTTCATCATATATACAGAACATTGGTTGAAACACCAATGTTCGATTGGCTGAAACACCAAACAGATCATTGCAGCATTACCCATAATCCCCTCTGTCTCAGCCCTGTTTCCAAAGTGCTGATTCGCTGTCTGTTACTTTAGATGAAAACAAGGAGCCCCTCTCCACGCCCCTCAGAGATATTCGGATACAAAGAACTCAATGGTGCTCTAGAGGAGATTCAGGTGATAAGGGGTACCTTGGTTGCTGATTGGCTAATGCTTACACAAGACAACACATCGTTATGACATCATAAAGTGGCCAAAATCTGATCGGCTCATTTTCAGACAGGTTTTTATATAATAGGTGACCTTTAAAGACAATGATTTGCCGATTATCAGCCGCCTCGTTCGCAATGTAAGTCAATGGGAAAAGTCTTTTTTGAGCCCATAGGCATCACGTGACGTGGTTGCAACACCATCGTTTGGCCACTAAGGAAAATTAGCTACAACGCGCCGCTAACTTCCTTCAGGCTTATTTGGGGTTTTGTCTATGTTCTCACTGTGGCCTGTACCCCTCCCTCTGAGACATATAGCTGGATGCTGCCGACGGACCCTCTGAAGGCTTCGTCTGCTCGCTCTCCTCATCCAGGGGACAGAAACCCAACGACTCCACCCCCCCCCTCCTGCTGCTGCTGCTGATCCATCTCCAGAAGGTGCATTTCCGCTGGGTTTTCTTGTTTGAAACGCTGAGACTGTCTGCTGCTTTCCTGCATCATCATATCTGGGTTCTCCTCAGAGTCCAGCAGGGGCTGCGTGGACTCTGAGCGGGAAAACACCGCCTGCTGGGGGTGGGGGTTGGGGGTCTGGCCCTTGTAACCGTTTGAAGCCACCACGGAGGAGTACTGCACGGTGCTGGCGGTGGTGTCGGCCATGTCGCTGCCCTCGTCGCTGTCGGAAACGCTTTGGCGAGGCGACGACATGCAGGACGAGCCCCCGATGCCGCTGCTGTGCTCCTCGGACAGATACTTGTCCTTCTTCAGAGGCAGGCAGGCCTTGTCCTCCTCAAACACACTCTTTCCATCACACACATCCACGTCCAGCACACTGATGCCAGACAGACAGTTCTCCTTCGGTGTCTCTGCCTGTAGAGGAGGCACAAGGTGAGGAGAACATTATAAATCAGACTCAAAGCTAAAAAGACTGGAAGCTGACCGATGGGATGTAATGGCGCAGTGGTGGCATGGAGAGGATAAAGACATATCTTAGCATCAGTGTGCATAGAAATAAAAAGCCATATCCAGCAGGACGACCACGTCAAAGATCCCACTCGCATATAAACATGACTTTACTCTCAGATATCAGACCCTGAATGATAGCTTACAGTATTTCATAAGGGACTTCCATCCTCATTGATCGAGAAGATTAGGCATGAGAGGAATAGCAACCCGTTTGATTTCAACATGATGAAAGTCAGCAGAACTGCACTAAAACATTTATTAAAACAGGCCGGAGCAGGAGAACGTTATATAACTACAAGATGTGCCTTCTGTGAGCACACGCTAATGGCGCTTTTCTACTGCAGGGCCTCGCACGGCTTAGTACGGTACAGTTAGGCCTTGGTAGGCCAGGCTCACTTTATGGTGCGTTTCCATTACAGTTTAGGAACTGGGGCAGTAACTATAGTAACGCAGTGTAGGCGAAACCGTGACGTCATCTTCAATGAGAGCCCCAAAACCAACATCAGCCGTTAGCACTCAGAGCTCACAGCTCCTCATATCTGTTCAGAAACTAGACAGAAGTTAAACAAGTACAAACCACAGACTGCCTGTGTCATGGTGAATACAGTCGCTGCTTTATTTATGTCTGTAGGCCGTTGCTGTGAGTGTGGACGGTCGGAGCATATATACCGTTAGCTTAGCCGATCTCCATTCAGAAAATATGCATTTTAAAAGGTTCTTCGCCTGCCGTCTGTCTGCAGACTTGTCAAAGCATTAATTCATGGTTTTTACTAACCGGTATCAGTATGTTGTTACTTCGGCATCATTTAGAAACGTGTATAACAATTAAATCACGGTCAAATGTGTTCATTGTGTTGTAGTTGCTAGCGATTCTCTCTCTAGTTTCAGCATACTCAGCCCGGTTGTTGGCCCGGAAAGAACCTGGATTTTGGAGAGCCAGAAAAACTGTGAAAAAGTACCCGCTAGCCGGAACTACGCCGAGTGGAAACGCAACCAAAAACGGGCACGGCACGCTTAAACCGCGCTGCAGTGGAAAAGCAGCCCTTACTTTCAAAGGATAATCAGGAGACCAGTTTCCGATGGTGCTCTCTCCGGGGTTTGGGATCCGAGGCCAGAGATTCTCCTTGATCCTGTAACGGAGGAAACACCGAGGTCATAAATCAGCTGAGAAACTATGAATCCAAAGCTTTCATTTCGATCTTTCAGTTTGTGTGTACAGACGGAGAGATCGAAATAAAGTTTCCAACAATCCCAAATACAAATATGTATATCCTATATATATATATATATACACAATCAACAAACACATTTACAGAACTATATTAACTTCTAAATGTATCTGAGAAAAGCATTTTTTCTTGGCTGTGGTGATGCAGAGCTGTCGAAACAGTCGAAACCCAAAGATGTTCACTTTGATTTAAAACAGATACAAATGTAAAATGAACATATGCAAGAGGCTGATATTTCTATTGCAAGGTTACTTTAACGATCAATCGATTATCCTCACGACAAAAACTCGAAATCTTGCAGGCAACACATACAAACAAACAGGGATGTAGGCACTAAGGTAAACAAACAATAACATAAATACTTGAAGTGATAACAGGAAGTCATGGTCAGCTTCTTGCGGGAGCAACATGCCAGGTTTCTTTTAAGGTATAACTTACACATCTTTTTTGTAGAGACAGAGCAGCATGGTCATCAGAACAACGAACATGAAGCCGAGGCTCACTCCAACCACGATGCTCTCCACCTCTCCGGGAGCTGACGGAAACACAGCGCAGAACCAGAGGATTAGAACAGAGCTATCTCGGACATCAGAGAGCAATCTACCGTGTTGCCGACACCTCAAGAAGAAATGCACTGCTACTATGAACAGAGTGAAAGTGTCATTTCAATGTCATAACAGTTTCGCTGTTGTTGGTTTCTTAGAAAGGGATAACGTGTAACGGAAAGCTACAGAGTCAGAAGTCTGAGAAAATATACAATAACCTTAAAGTGGACCTATCATGCTATCTTTAGGCAATAGCATAGATCTCAACATACCAAACTGATCACCCATTCTAGCCACGCCTCATATCCCTCTCTTTCACTTCCTGTTTCAAAAGTGCTGATTTGGGTATAAAGCTTTCGGAGGGGTCTGAGCTCATGCGGGACCCGGCAGCTACCGTCTAAACTAAATGCTGCCGTGATGAAACGCCATATCATGGATTATCAAGGATCTGAAACAGTCTGGAGCTCAAAGGCTTTCTCTCTTGCCGGATACACCACACGGTGAGCTCCTTTCTACTTCCTGCTTCTTCACACACATGCTCTCCAGTACAGGTTAGCTCTGAGTGTTAGCGATGCTAATGTAAACACCGACCATATTACGCCCAAAACAGTCGGGCATTGTTTCTGATAGCAACTTTGTGATTGGGCCGTGGGTCCACATTTCAGATGTTACGTCATATCGGACGCAAATCTGGATCAGCTCCGTTGTTCCCCCGTTTTTAGAGATTTGGGTACGGAGGAAAAGAGAGAGGGTTTTATTCCCTGACGCACCGGGGACACATAGTTATGTATAAAAGACATCAAGAAGAGCATTGTGCATGATGGGTCCCCTTTAAGGGGCGGCTGAAAGTTGAGCCGTATCAGAATGCTCAATGTAGGGATGGATATTCTTAGCTTATAGCACCGGAAAACACAGAGAGGCTGCTCAAAATGTGTCAAATTGAATTACTCTGCATATTTACGTGACTATATTTGGGATGGATACGTATGGTTAAGATTAATATATAAAAAAATATGCATATACTTCACAATAAAAAGGGGATAGCTCCAAAATGACCTTAAAGAGTCCAACTTTAACTGTGGCTTTGTGTTTTTTTGTTTTTCAAGATTTAATATATGTATGGAAAGTAAATAATGACTATATGACAGTTCCTGATGTGAAGAGGATCGACTCACCATATTTCAGAGTGGTGAAGGAGAGGGTGGAGCTCTGGGCTGAGCCTCGGACGGTCGAAGCGTTGATCCAGGTGTCATACCTGGTGTTGCTGGACAACGACTTCAGAGTGTATGAGACGGTGTTGCCTGGCACGGTTACCTCTGAAGACGAGAATAAACAGAAATCAGCAACAACGAATGAAGGATGTGGTCATGTAAGGAAAACTATTCTTAGAGCCTGAGTCCGTGTAGCACCTGCTTTGGCAGAAAGGCGCAAAGGATTCTGGGAAGAGCCTCTTTCATCCAAGCGGTTAAAGGTCCCATGTCATGCTTTTCCGGTTCTTACGCGTCCCCTTGTGTTATGTATCTTTGTATGCATGTAAACGATCTGCAGTCACGAAGCCTCAAAGTACTAGGGAGTAAAACTATCACAGATAGACCCGTCTGTGCTGCCCCAGAACGCCTCGTCGGAGATTTTCCATTTTTTCTGGTTTGTTTTGTGTTCGTACCTTTTATGTGATTTTATTTTTATGTTTTGTGAGCGATTTTATAAATTGTATGTATCTCTCTGTGCGGCACTTTGGTCTGGAGGTTTTAAAGTGCTTTATAAATAAAGTTGAATTGGATGAAGGCAGAAAGCGCATTATAAAAATAATAATGCCTTTTTATATTTTTTTGACAATAACCACAATATCATTAATTTAATAAACCAAATATGAACAATTGCTTTATAGAAATGTATAGTAGCTAAAATTAAGTTAAAGTGGCTATTTACGTATTTACATGCGAATGCTCTTGGGCCAGTTATGGTTTAATGGTGGAGATGTTTAGATGATGCATTACATGTAAGACGCTTTTATCCAAAGCGACTTACATACTCAATACTGTGGACAATCCCCACAGGAGCAATTTGGGGTGAAGTGTCTTGTCCAAGGACACAACAACATGCTGACTGCAGTGGGGTTTGAACCTGTGCTCCCCTGAGCCGAACACCAACGCACTAGTCCACTGCGCCACACGCCTCCCAGATGATGCCTAAGGGTGGGACCAGACTACTATATAGTGTGACTGTAAGCCGTGTCCTGGGTATAGAACTTCTCTGAGGAAGGGAGCTCAGTTCCTGCCTTTGGGATCGATTTCACTTTTCAAACTTTGTCCATGAATCATTTATCAGTTTCTCTTAAGAATTTCCTCCACAGGGACCAACATTTGAGAGCCAGTGATAATGAAAACCCACTGGCCGCTGCAGTGAACAGAGAGCAGCTGGGTCAGAACCCCGTGAGAGGCACCCACCGTGTGTTTCACCGCCACCTGTGTAGTTTATGGTGTAGTTCACGATGAAGCCTCGCTGCCTGTGAAGGGGGATCTCCACCCACCCCAGCTCTGCCTCGTTACGTCCTGGTTTATCGTTCAGTCTGACAACGGGACCCTCTAACGGAGCTGCAAACACAACAACAAAGATTAACTTTAGTGACTCCAGATGTACCAGCTGGTTCCAGCAGCAGAAAAAAAGAGTCAAATCAAACAAAACTACGATAAGTAAAAAGTATGTACATCATTAATCATTGGGTTATCTGAATTTATAACAGACTGACTTCACGACTGCAACATCACAGGAGGAACTGGCTTAAGTTAACACTTTGTCATACATTTTAATCAACAGAGTGACGCGTCCCAAAACCCGGAAGTAAACTTCTTCCGGGGAGTGTTTCCCAAAGCCCCCAGGAAGTGCGCAAACGGCAGTACTACAACTTCCGTATCAGTCCGTGACGTCTCTGGCCCAGAAAGACTTTCCCCCATTGACTAACATGGGGAAAGAGATGTCTGTAAATCAGTGGATAATTTTTTTTAAACTAAATAAACGACCCAGTGTGAACTATGTTATAGCCCTTATTATAAATCATACGGTCCTTAAAGTTTTAAAATGCACTAAAAGCCAAATCTAGGTTTATTTCCAGTCTCCATTCATTCTAGTGAGCCGAGAGTGGGAGCTCGGGGGGCGGGGCTTAAGGGGCGCATGCTCTGTGAGCGCACATACGGGTTCTTCTGCTCCGACAGCCAGGCATTGTGGGTAATCTGTGACGTTTTGCTCTCTCAAAAGTTGGGCCATTTTGCCCTCTCGTAGGAAAGAACGAGGCCCCGCCCCCCACGCTGTATCCAGTTCTTATTATACATCCATGGTGGACGTAAAACGGCCTCGACAACTTCTGTAGTCCTATTCAGCCACTTGGTAACAACCATCGTTCTTCAGAAATCACCAGTGGGGTCACTGCTGATGGATTTAATGTCCGTTTAAAACGTGATGCGTCTCTTCAATGTGTCGGACCTTATTTCTGTGGTAAAATGCTAACTTACTTCCGGGTTTTAGGACGCGTTACTGTGGCGCTCTATAAGTCTATCATAAATCATTTTAATAGTGAATCATTATTGATTTCAAACAACGTAAATGAAGAGATGATAATTCTTGATGCAGTTTCCACAGCTGTAGACAGGTTGAAATACACTTTTTAATAGAACATGAAGATACAGCTGCCGATCATATGGCAAAATAATAATGATAATAATAAAAATACACTATTTATATAGCACCTTTCATGCTTGAAGTGCTTTACAGAGTATGACAGAAAATGACAATAAAAAGTGGGGAACATAATACTACTAAAAATGACAATTGCCCTAAACTAAAAGCCAAATGAAAATCATTGGTCTTTAAATGTACTTTTAAAAATTCCAATGCTGTTCTAAGGTCCAATGGGAGGCTGTCCTCTGAAGACACTTGAATGTTTGAGTCAGTAAATAGTGTTTTTATAATCTAATGTGTATCCGATGTTGATATACAACGGTTGAGTAATTGATGATCAGTGGGATCTTACCTCCTTCCTTCAGATAGGCTTCTTTGCTTGCTGGCTTTCCGATCCGTCCAGAGTAGATTGAATACACGGAGACGGTGTAGCGGACAAACCCCTCAAGGTTTCCTATAAGTATAATTATAGTTTTTGTTAGTTCAGAGTAAAGCTTGTAGACTCTTCATAATCACTTTTACGCTGCTATGGACATTTTTGCACATCTCTTTTTTTATATAAATATATAGACCGTACTTTCCGGACTATAAAGCGCACCTGCATATGAGCCGCAGCAGCTAAAGTGTCCGTCTGTCTTGCTCTCGTTCTGTCTCTCGGTTCCACTTTCACTTTGGCGCGCTACCTGTCTCACTCTTTTCCGGCCTCCAGCTTTTCCTGCTGGAGCCCACCGCTTAAAGGTGGCGGGCGCGGACCGGTCCTAGAGCCCGTAGCGTTCAAGGTGGTTAATTTTACCTGTGAAATCCATAGATTTAGGAGGCTCCCTAGTGGCCGTTAGCTGTACAACAAAAAATGGGGAAAAAGTCGCGGCTTATAGTCCGAGAAGTACGGTACATATCCTGCTTACTTGAAGTAAACGGTTATTTTGTGTTCTTGCATTTTAATGTGTTTTTTTTTATACCTCGGGACTGTGGGAAACAGTATTTCTATCTTTCTGTTTGTACAAACATATTTTGAGATTGACAATAAAGTTGACTTTGAAAACCGTGTATTAAGAGGAAAATCAGTAATAAGATAACCAAGGTAATGCAGTGCACAGTTTCAAGGCTTTTATTGTCATAGCTACAGTGTAGTTATGACAACGAAAATCTTAGGTCACTCCAACAGTGCAACACAACAAAACAAATAAAATAGTGCCAGTAAATAAAATAGATTATAGTAGAAATAGTGCAGAATAGTCTATATACAAGTAATTGGAATATTGATATATATAAGTCTCAAACTGAATGTTATGGATGTTCTTTCAAAAGTTCAGGTGTTTAACAGTCTTAGGGCGCGTTCACACCAGCCTTGTATAGTGCGGTTGAATCGAACCTTGGTGCGTTTCACGGTTCGTTCGGGTCGGTGTGAACGCAGTCCGAGACCTCTGAAGTGAACTGAACAACCGGATTCTGGTCCGTTTAAAAGAGGTGGTCTCGGACCGCTTGCTACTGAACTCTGGAGCGGTTCATCGCTGGTGTGAACGCAGTCCGCACCAAAACAAAGGAAGCGTAGTATTTACAAGTCACAAGAACGCGGATGTCTTCAAAATCTTTAGCGATGAGTGAAGCAGAATGAAGTGTAATGTAAAAATGCTCGGTCAACTATACATAAAAGTCAGAGCCACCTGTCGTCGGTGAAACGCCCCTCCTGACTGCAGAACGTCTCATTGTATGTGTTATAATGTTTCTTAACGCACGTCGTCTGATTGTATAATCATATGTGCGGGCCGCTAGAGTCTGTTGATCCCCAGATTAACAGCAGCATCAAAATAACCTGCCGATGCTCCATGGCGGAGGCTCCGGTAGATACTAACGGGATTTGCGTTTTTACCTCCTTAATGTCTGACCAATGGGTGACCAGTATTTCCGTGCACATGACTTGTGTTTAAAGTTTATAGTCCGTTTGAGTTTTGCCCGTGTGAACGCACCAGAGAAGCGGACTATGAGGTGTGAAAGCGACCTCAGCGAGTAATGCGTGTTTAGAGGAAATGGAGATTACCTTTAATGGTAGTGAGCCTGGTGTTTTTGTGTTCCCTCTGCCAATCGGTCTGCTCCCCACTGACCCACTCCACGACATACTCGGACAAATCTGGACCGTTGGGGGGGGTCCATTGCAGCCACAGCTTGCCCTCAGCTGACCACACCTTCAGCCCTTTGACGGGGGGGTCCTCTGTAACACACACACACACACACACACACACACACACACACACTTGATCTTACATTGTGATCAACGGTGTCACAAGGAGGGCGATGCAAATGAAACAAAGTGCTTACAACAGTGAGAAGGATGCTAGCTGCAGCAGGTGTGGTTCAGGCTTTGTGAATAACTTGTAAATGGAAATGTCGTTGTTCCAATGTCCTATATTCTTTTATTGCCATTACTTCACGGGAGAAATGAGTGATCCAGACGCACCAAGTGTTCAAAATAGTAGTGCACTATAAATATAAATTAAATAAACTGGCATGCCAACAACACCCATAAAATGGCTCCTACATAAATCCTCATGACATTTCGTTGTGCATGTAAATTCGACTTGATCTACTAAAAAAAAACAATTATTATTACACGGCTCAGTTGAATAATAATTCTGATTGGTCAATTTGGACATATAGCAGCCTGCTCTTTTCCAATAGCAGACTGTCACGCTAAGAACGCTTTGCTAAAGAGACTATGTGCAGTCATATCAATCCGCAGAAAGAAGTCCGGTCGATTTAAAGTCAGAAAACACCAGTGAATACTTTTTCCATATTTCATTTAATATTTGTGGGGAGCAAGAAACGTTGGATTCAAGATGGCTAAACTGTCCCCAGTAAAGAAGGGGAAAAGAACAAGGCAAGAGAATGGAAGAGGTTCAAAGACTCAGAGCTGTAAGTCAGAGATATCAGCAGAAGAAGACAGACAGGAAATAAACAATAAAGGGAACAACTGAAATGGGGACTGTCGTGTCAAATGATCATTTAAAACATATAGTCTTATACTCCGATTGCCTTTTACACTGTTAAATTGTATTTTTAGTCTTGTATGTGCGTAACAAAGACAGCTGTTAAGGATTTACATTTCAGGAGGGCAAAGGAAGTAAAAGGTGGATTTGCAAGTGGTTAAGGACGAGGGGAGTTTATGGTTTAGATGATGATGAAGGGAATTTAAGGGTGGGACCAGTTGGCTTTTCTCTCTACTATAGTGTGACTGTAAGCTGTGTTCTAGGACTTCTCTATCCTCTGAGGATAAAGTAGCTCCGTTCCTACAGTTGAGATCGATTTCACTTGTTTATTTCTTTATTAAATATAATGAGCAAATATACTAGAACGCAACCACACACTTTATAAAGTCAGGCAACACTAACCAGGCTTTGTGTGATTCTGTTTATTCGACCATCCGTTCGCTGTCATTGATCATGGTGGAGGGGGCAGACGTTTAGTTTTGTAGTATAGCAGCTATCGGATGGAATCAATACATGGGCTGCACAGGACATGTGCGACTATCACAAGTAGAATCATAATAAATAGTCAAATGTGCCTGTAGAAAACGGCTTATGCCACAAGTTACAGCAACAAGCTACAAGTAGCCTCGTCAATATAGTCAGTTTAGCTTCGGTTGCTATGGTAACATCACCCAAGTTATACCAGAGAAACTTTCCTAACAGCGTTGTGATGCCAAACGGCGTCAATTCAGACTGACACACATTCACTTATGGGGAACTGGGGATATTTATCAGCTGCTTGTGTGACAGTCAGACAGTGAATACTTTACAGCGGTCGGTAAATGCCTCTGAAACATATTAATAAACAATGAACCACGGCACTCTGGAGAAAAGTAGTTATTTAATTTAATCTGGCTTCGTATGATTAAAACACGATCATCGACCCGACGCAGTCCCCCATTGTTGTTGTGAGCGAAGCACGGAGCTAGAACGGGAGCTGCGTTGGTGTGAAAGGAGCAACACAACAGTAGTCACTTGTGTGTGACTGACCCGAGCTCGCCCTCCACAGGGACCAACATTTGAGAGACATGTTGAGTGCCATTGTACACAGAAAAGAATACACTCAGTGGTTCAGAGTAAGCGTGGCCTGTAGTCAGAGTCTCTTACCATGTCCTTTTGCTGAGATGAATAACGATGCCATGGGAGATGTCCCCACCGAGTTGTTAGCGGTGACGCAAAGTCTGACAGGTCTCAGGTCAGCCAGGAGCATATCTTTAAGGACGGTGATCTCCCGCTGGCCATCGCTGCTCTCTGAGCCGTTCACGAGGATAGTATCCCACTGCAAATTGTCATTCTTTTGCTCCTGAATCTTTATGTCAAATGTTATTATCCTCCCATTGGCGAACACAGGATCCTGGCAGGAGAAAATCACAATATCATGTTACCTTATTATTATTTGGGTAAACCCTAAACCTAACCTAACCCTACCTTTTCGTACTTTGTATTCAGCCCTTTTAATGATGATAAAAACGAAGTCAAAGCATAAGGCTGACACTAAAAAAAACTGATGAATTATACAGTGTTAAAATATATTTTCAAAGATATTGATGTAATGTTAATATCATAAGATGTAATTTCACTCTCAGTAGATGCTATGGTAGTATTGTAAAGGGTAATATTGGTATACTACACTCTTTAGATGCAGTAAAATAAGTATCATTAGGTGTATTGGCATTTATATCACAAACAATATTATTATCGATAGGTTTAATATTATTATCACTAGGTTTATAAGTATCATTAGGTTTTATCGATATTACTATTAGTATATTGCAGTGGCGAGCCGTGACTTTTATACCGAGGCCCTCTGACCCCCACCCTCGAAAAAAAGTTATTACGTCAACGGCCCGGGGTGAAAAACGCATCAATGAAAGCGACCCTCTACCACACAAAACAACACCTGTAAATAACCCAATTTGTGTTCGTTGAAATTGAAAAGGATATTGCATTGTGTTTGATACTTTCGTTGCAGTTGTAAGTGTAATTTGGCATGCTTTTATTTTGAAGGCAAGTTTACGCTGTTGACAGGAAGTTGTTGTTGCTATGGAAACACGAAGAGCTTCACAGCGGGCGGAACTTGTCATATAGTCCGCGATAATAAAACCCACCCATTTAGAGGGAAGGTATGATTGGTCAATTGTACGGTCACTTGACATCACTCTCTCGTTCAGTTACTATAGTTGGGCCCTCTGTGAATTCATAGCTGGACCGCCAATCAGCTCCTCTCTTCACAGTAACTCGCAGAGACGAGCGTCTTTCATTTAATCCTTCACATTCAACAGAATAGGCAGATTCGAAGGATTTATCTCTTTGGAAATGTTATTTTGAATACAATTAAATCAAGTTATTTTGGTAAAACTAATGAAAAATATAACAAAAAATATATATATCTTAGGGCCGGCTCGCCACTGGTATTAGTATCATTTAGTGGTTTTAGTATTTAGTAGGTTTAACAGTTTGTTAAATTGACATTGCATGTGATGTAGGAATTTACCTTGGAAATAAACTGCACTCGCCGTTCATTTTTGCCGTCAACCTCAGCAATGGTTCTCCACAGATCTGGTTTACTTGTTGGTCCTATGCAAAAATAAAAAACAGGTACAGGTAAGTACATATTTTTGTTTACGCCATGTCTTACAAATGTAGCCTACAACTAAAAATGTAAGTGGGCGGATTCCTTGGTTCAGTAAGTCTTGAAAGGAAGCTCTAAAGCAGTGGTTCCCAACCTGCGCGCGCCAACGATCGCAGGGGGGGCGCCAGGCCTCAGATAAAAGCCTTGTCTCTACATTACAATAAAATATAATTGATTAATTAATTTGAATAAAATTTCAAGTTAGTATTAAAGGCATAAAAAGACAGAAATGTAAAATTCTTTCTTTAATAGAAATGTTTCTTCTGCCCGTCAAGTGTCCAAACCAGGGCTTGTCTGGATAAGCGCATTTTTAAAGCAAAGTCGTTGTCCACGCCGGTTTCAGTTGGATTATTTGTCAGAGTTGCTCCGATCAGATCGGTCTCCTCCATTTTGTAGATTATTTACGACTTCTGAATCCACATGAACACATCGGCAAAATCCGGCTTGCTTTGAGCGTGTTTCAAACAGTTTAATCCCTTTGTGAATTGTTTCCACTTGCGCCGTCCTTTCATTTCTTCATACAGCGGGAATCCAAATGAATTAATCCTGAGTCCAATAAACATCAAAGTCGCTCCAATAGTGCTCCTTAATTACGCTTTCATCCTCCTTTAACACAATACTTCACCTTCATCCAGTCTGTGACAGAAGTTGTAGCATTTTAAGACTTTGAAACTTTAATTACCGCTGTTGCGTGTGTGTGTGTGTGTGGGCGCAACTTCCAACAAGAGTCATTTGGGGGGGCTCTTGGGAAAAAAGGTTGGGAACCCCTGCTCTAAAGGACTGAGGACTCAGGTACATTATACTGGATATCTTTCTGAAGTCCTTCAATTGTCTTGGTTGTATTGGAGTACTTTTAGTGAGTGAAAGCTGTCTGAACTCACGGTCCTCTGCTGTTTTCATGGTTGTGCCGCTCCAGTCGCTCCAGTGGCCCAGTTGGCAGCGCACCTGAGTGATATATTCTGTGTATGGCTGAAGGCTCTGGAGTCTGAAGCTCTGGATGTCCGTGGCTATGTCTCCTTTAGGTACCTGAAGGAAATAAACACAACTATTTTGTTGATTTTGACAACTAGTCATGAGAAACATCAAAAACAGCAGACATGTCGGTTACCCAAGAGTACAAAGTAAAACAAAAAGTAACCTGGCTAGAAGACATAAGGAATAAAGAATAACACTGTTTAAATGCCATGCTGGCTGGCTGAAAGCACTGGGACACTGAAATGAAGAGAAGTTGCTCTGATTGGTAGAACGAAACAAAAAAAACATACTTACATAGGTCCAGTTTGGAGATCCACTTGTGCAGAATCGTATTTCGTATTTTAATTTCCCATAACTTTTATTAATAGGCTGAGTCCAGTTCATCAGAGGAGAGGTGGGAAAATACTTCTCCGAAATAACTTTGATGTCTGATGGAGGGTTTGTTTTGACTGCAACAAAAGACACAACAAGCCGTCAGTCATTGTCACATTTCGGCAGAGCCAGCAGAGTGACAGGTGTCTTGTACTGCGGACTAAGATTTGGAGTAAGAGAGGTAACTTCGGGGTTTACTCTGTTTTCAGTTCTACACCGGTGGTTAATTTCCTTCTGGGGTAGAACGCCATTCTCACTTATGCTGAACACCTAACCTGCCTGTAAAGTTTAAAGAGGAGATATCATGCTAATATTTTTGATTTGTGTCTCTACTGTGACATGTCTCCATGCTTAAAGGAGGCGTGTGGCGCAGTGGGTTAGTGCGTTGGTGTTCGGATCAGGGGAGCACAGGTTCAAACCCCACTGCAGTCAGCATGTCGTTGTGTCCCTGGGCAAGACACGTCGCCCCAAATTGCTTCCATTACATTACGGCCCAATCCCAAACCACGCCCTCCTGGTTTGGGATTGGGCCGTAATATAATGTTAAATGTTCAAAAAGCTCTTTATTTGTCTCATACTACAGCACCTCTTCTCACCCTCTGTCTGAAACCAGAGCCTGATAAATATAAAAAATAAACTTATTTATTTTTGGAGATGAATAAAAGTAGCCTATATTTTCTATTTCTATTCCAAAAGAATGCATCTAACGAACGCAATTAGTTGTTCTTCCTGCATGTGGCAGCTTTAACTATGTTGCTTTTAGTCTAGTCTACATTAGCAGTTTAACTCGTGTTGTTTAGGCTTGAACTTTTTTTGTATACCTTTATTATAGTCTACTCGTCATTTGTGATTGATAACGCTCTTATGACAGTACACAAGTCCATGTCTGTGATTGGTCGAATGCTACTAACTCCGCCCCTTCCAAGTGAACTCGCTCTTAAGGTCCTTACACACCAAGCAGATTTCGGCCGTCGATGACCGTCTTGTCACCCTACTCAGATTGGTGTGTCCCGCACCGTTGTGTCTTTTCAGCCGTGCCGACACCTTCCGCCGCCGATTCAACATGTCGAATCGGCGGGCTAAAGGCCGTCGGCTAAAGGCCGTCGGCTAAAGAAATCACTCCGATTGGCTGTTCAGCTTAGCGAATCAGTGCATGAGAAGCGAAACGGAAGTGAGGGACCCAAACAAACGATTAAGAAGGCAAATCTGAGATTCCTTTAACTCCAGCTCTCGACACAGGTTCGGGAAAGCCCCGTGAGCTTCTCGCTGTAGAGTGAAAATGGAACATGCCATTTGTTGTTTGTTTAAATCACGCAGTCTGTTCTTCTTCTCTCGGTTATCACGCGGTCTGTCTTCCGGTTGTTGCCTCTTTTGAATGACGAATACACACTACCGCCGCCTGCTGGTAAGGAGAGTTATTGCCACTCACGCATGCGCAATTCGTACGTGCTACTTGGCCGCCGGCTGAAGTCTTTGCGGTGTGTTCCAGTGCGACTGTTGGCCGAGACGCAGGAGACGTGAGGCGGCGAGAGTCGGGTCCGTCGGGACGTGTTCTTTGGTGTCAGCTTGGTGTGCAGGTGCCTTTAAACTGAGAAACCCTGGGTGGACTTAATTAATCGATTACCGTTGTTTTTGGACCATTTAGCTGGATGCATAATTAAACCAGATAACACAAAGATATTGAATGTATGTTGAACTGGCTTTTTGGTACAGGTCAGAACAGGCAGACATGAAGCTAGAAGCACTGTGACAATTAAATACAATTGATCTTACCAAACGAGTTAGCATCTTGAGTTATACGCTCAGACTCAATTTTTCCCAGCATATTGTGTGCTTCCACCCAAATCTCCAGGGTCATAAAATGTGGGTAAGTGTCCACAAATTCCACTTGGGCGTGGGTTCCCTCCGTGGACACACTGTAGTTCCGAATGCTGCTGAACATGTAAATAAAAGAAATACCATTTAAAAAGGCACTCAAAAGCTACACAAACATAGTTGAAAATGAAATACTTTACATTTTTGACATTCATTTGAAGTTTCCAGCCCTGTCTTATATGCTATAAAGACATTTGTTGACATAGGACAAGGCATTAGGGCTGTACCCGAATATTCGTTCGCTGGAGTACTATTCGGGTTTCAATTTCGTTATTCGGATCTTCGTTTTGTTCCGGGTTTTTTTCAAATCGAATGAAATCTCCAATATCAACATAAAAGCTTGTGCCTCTTCGGGAGTGCCAACACTTAACCATAAACGTTATCGTTTACTTTCTCCGTCTTTATATGTAGATATTACTTTTCTCCGTTAATCTCCGTCACGTTGTTTCCATAGCAACAACAACTTCCTGTCAACAGCACTAACTCTCCATCAAAATAAAAGCATGTCCATAAATAGGAAGCCAAGCCAAATTACACTTAAGACATATACAACAGTGTTTCACACAGATCTGAAACATACTTGGGGGGGGGGCGCAACAACATTAACATTAACCTTTCTGTTGGTCGCTTGTCAGCGGACCCTTCACGCGATGGCAGAGCGAACAGGTACAGGCAGGGCCCATAGTGATAGCCCTACAGTTTAAATCTACATATGGACATGGGTTACTATTTAAAAAAAAATGTGGGGTGGACCTGAAATCCTCTAGGGGGGTCCGGGGGCATGCTCCCCCGGTAAGATTTGTTTTTAATGGCACCAATCTGGTGCACCCTCCTCTCCCTCCGAGGCAGCAGCAAAGACTAGTTTTAGCTCTCAACAAGTTTCAAAAGTTTATCTTGCCTTTTTTCACCTAGTTAACTTTTTATTTATTTATTCAAGCATATTTTACACTACCCTCTCAAATGGAAATATGTGTTTACATAAATGGTGACCAAACCGTTCGAGACCCAGCGAGAACTTAGACTAAGTTAACTATCTAAACACTGAGAGTCCTTTACCTCACCTAAGCTGAGGTTATCCCGAGCTTGAATGACACACAGAGACCAATCAAGGGCTTTGATTTATGATCTGTATGACAGTGGCCATGTCGGCAGGCCACATCATGTGGACAGCCAGCCACCCTGTCTGAGGCAGGCCACTTAACAGGCCATGCCATCGGGAAACCCCCCGGTCCTCCCGGTGGGAAAAAAAACCTAAATGGGTCGCGAAATATACTTGGGCGGCCGCTAATATACCTGGGCGGCCCGGCAAGTATAGTCTATTTGTGGGAAACCCTGTACAACTGCAACGAAAGTAACATACACAATGCAATATCCTTTTCAATTTCAAAGAACACAAATTGGGTTACATACATTAACAAATAACTATAAAACAACAATACTGTAGAATAACTTAATGAATGCCGTGAATACAGCGAAATACACGTGTTGAAGCGGTTCACTGCTGATTACCACGCGCCCCCCCCCCGCACGGGCCGAATATTCGGTGCTGATTACTACCGAATATCCGGAGCCCGAAAAACGGTATTCGGGACAGCCCTACAAGGCATGAATAAGTATTGTTAATAATTTATGTTTATTCATAAACATAAATCGTGCTATGGAAACAAATGTCACATTTCCTGCCAATAAAGCCTATTAAATAAAAAAAAAGTTGGTATACTCACTGAATGACTACAACATTCAGGGTGTATTTTGTCGGGACATCGCTGGTTTGACGTCCGACTGTCGCCCAATCACACCGGAAGGTGCTGGAGATTGTAGTTTTCTCCTGAACAGCCACACAGAAAACATTCTCAGGCTTCCCCGGTGGATCTGACATGGAGACAAACAGCACACAGACATCTTATTTACTTCATTCAAAAACTTGTGTGCCCTTTTTTCACAGACATTTATTTAAACATACAAAGACAACTCCAAGATAAAAGTTAGGATGGAAAACACCTTTAACTACGAGGGTTTCTCAATTTAATTCTTAGGGTGTTTTAATCTTGAATCAAGCCAAATAACTTCTCCGCCACTGAAAGTGAGAATGAGACTGAACAAAGTACTTCACAGTAAACCGGGGTGTGTCCACAAATACAATGGGACAGTTTCCAAAAAGGATGTATGACTGCGATCACTAGGGGATATTATGGCAGCCGCTTCGGGTGATGACGTAAAAAGGTCCCCAATTATACTGTTTTTCATCAATATATCACAGGTCTCAGATATATACAAAACATGTCTCTGATTGGCTGAAACACCAAACGGATCATTGCAGCATTACCCATAATCCCCTCTGTTTCAGCCCTGTTTCCAAAGTGCTGATTCTCTGTCTGTTATTCAGATGAAAATAAGGAGCCCCTCCCCACGCCCCTCTGAGAGACATTTGGTTACAAATAACACAATGGTGCTCTGGGAGGAGATTCATGTGATAAGGTTGGGGGGGGTTACCTTGGATGCTGATTGGCAAATGGTTACACAAGACAACACATCGTTATGACATCACAAAGTGGACAAAATCTGATCAGCTCATTTTCAGACAGGTTTTTATAGAAATGGATCAAAAAGAGAGAGAATCTTTGTTCCTGAAACTTTCAGAGTCTCTTTCCACAGAGGGGACACATGTTGATGTGGAAGAGACATGAAGAAGAGGGGACACATGTTGATGTAGAAGAGACATGGAGAAGAGGGGACACATGTTGATGTAGAAGAGACATGAAGAAGAGGGGACACATGTTGATGTAGAAGAGACATGGAGAAGAGGGGACACATGTTGATGTAGAAGAGACATGAAGAAGAGGGGACACATGTTGATGTAGAAGAGACATGAAGAAGAGGGGACACATGTGATGTAGAAGAGACATGGAGAAGAGGGACACTGTTGATGTAGAAGAGACATGGAGAAGAGGGGACACATGTTGATGTAGAAGAGACATGAAGAAGAGGGGACACATGTTGATGTAGAAGAGGGGGGACATGTGATGTAGAGAGACATGAAGAAGAGGGGACACATGTTGATGTAGAGAGACATGAGAAGAGGGGACACATGTTGATGTAGAAGAGACATGGAGAAGAGGGGACACATGTGTGGAGAGACATGAGAGAGGGGACACATGTTGATGTAGCAGAGACATGAAGAAGAGGGGACACATGTTGATGTAGAAGAGACATGAAGAAGAGGGGACACATGTTGATGTAGAAGAGACATGAAGAAGAGGGGACCATGTTGATGTAGAAGAGACATGAAGAAGAGGGGACACATGTTGATGAAGAAGAGGGGACACATGATGATGTAGGAGAGACATGAGAAGAGGGGACACATGTTGATGAAGAAGAGGGGGGACATGTTGATGTAGAAGAGACATGAAGAAGAGGGGACACATGTTGATGTAGAAGAGACATGAAGAAGAGGGGACACATGTTGATGTAGAAGAGACATGAAGAAGAGGGGACACGTGTTGATGTAGAAGAGACATGAAGAAGAGGGGACACGTGTTGATGTAGAAGAGACATGAAGAGGGGACACATGTTGATGAGAAGAGAAGAGGGGACACATGTTGATGAGAGAGACATGAGAAGAGGGGACACATGTTGATGTAGAAGAGACATGAAGAAGAGGGGACACATGTTGATGTAGCAGAGACATGAAGAAGAGGGGACACATGTTGATGTAGAAGAGACATGAAGAAGAGGGGACACATGTTGATGTAGAAGACACATGAAGAAGAGGGGACACGTGTTGATGTAGAAGAGACATGAAAAGGTGGATTTTGCACAATAGGTGACCTTTAAATATGTGTCCTCAAACTGTCTACAGTAAATGCATACCATGAGTCAGCAATGGCCTAACCTATAAGCATCAAATACAGGTAGTTAGAAAACAGCTTTGGTTTTAGGTGCCAACAATAACAACTTACAGCCTTTCTTCAGTAAGACCCCGTACATGAATTTGCCCGTGTTCAGGAAGACGTAGGGGGACTTTCCCTTTTTTGCCCTGCAAAATAACCATTCAGATTGTACACTGGTGACGGGGACCGTGACACTGATGGCCGATTCATTGAGCTTGGTGTACAGCTCTTTGGATACAGTAGTCTCGGACAGCTTCCAGTAGAGGTCATCAGCTGTAACTTCCGTTGTGTTGATGATCATGCATGACGCCTTGAAGTTAGAGCCGATCTCTAGAAATTGCGTTGTCTGTGGGGCTGTCACCAAATGGTTGGTTTGGTAAAACCCTATAGAGTCAATACAAAGATACAGGCGGAGTGCCTTGGTAAGAAAAAGCATTTTCTTGAAAAAATGCTTTAACCCTCCTGTCGCGTTCGGGATAAATCTGATTTGCTACTTTCATGAGGCTGAAGACTTTTCTTTTTGTCGCTGCTTTTAATTGAACCATTCATATCTTAGACTGCACTGTAACTTTTATCCATGTACTTTTTCTTTTAATGTTTATTTTATTAGCTTTTCTTTTTAATGACTGCTTTTAAATGCCATTTTCTTAATGTGTTTCATTTTTTGTAAAGCACTTTGAATTGCCTTGTGTTGAAAAGTGCTATATAAATAAACTTGCCTTGCCTTGCATCAATCATACATATTGTGTTTTACGCTTGATTGCTTCAAGGCCTTATGATATCCTCCACAGTAGGCATCTGAAAATATTACTGAGCACCACGTTCATTTAATTTTGAGTGGTTTAGTCCGCTTTGTAACACATATGATGTTCCCGGTAAAAAATGACCGCCATAGGAAATGAATGGGTAACCCTGGACGATGTTCATCCATCAGATGGCACACACACCCAATCGAACGGTGTCTATTCATCGGAGTTATGGATGTACACCAGTCGTCTGAGACTTTGTTGACAGCGTAAAAAGGTGTTAAATCAAATGTTATAGAGACTAATTGATTTTGTGTTAATGTGAGAGCAGTTAAAACAGACTTAAAGTAAAGGGGGGGAGAGATGAACCCGACAGGAGCGTTAAAGAAGCAAACCGAGGACAAATCCCATTTCAATGCGAACATACCGACTTGTGAAAGCAGGAAAAGCAAAAGTATAAGAACAGTCCCTTAGGATTTAAGCATCTTATTGGAATTCAGCAAACAGCACAGGACCAAAAGATAAAACTATTATAAAAAAATATTTAAAAAAAGACGTTTATGACTTTAAAATATAGGGAAATATTTACATGAAATATAGATATACCAAGAATACTACGTACAGTACAGTATAATATGATAAAATGAAATTGGATGAAATCAAATATGTGCAGTATTGTTTTGGTAAGCAGTGCAGAAATATAAAAAAAGTAGCTTTGTGTACAATGTGCCAAATATTTAGAGGGTTGTGCAGGACTGACGGTAATGACTTCAAACAGTGTTGGAATGTAGTAAAATACATATACTCAAGTACCGTACTTATGTATTATTTTGAGGTACTTGTACTTTAGCGCAGAGTGTTTTTTTTGTAATGCTACTTACTGCTTTTACTCCACTTCATGTATCTGTAGTTACTTTACAGATTCAGATTATTAGCTAATAAGACAAATACAAATCAACTAATAAATACATAAATATTGAAATATAATCATAGGTGAAAACATCCAACAGCAGCATGCAAAGGAAATAAAGTAAGCTCCACCTTTACCATCTGTAATAATAACACTGTTATATTATATATAACTATATGTCGCCTTATAGTATTCAATACTTAAACATTTATTTTCTTGCTGTTTATGGTAAATGTATTCTTAGTTATTGTTGTTATTAAAGTAGTTTCTATGCTTTTATGTTGAAGGCAGTTTTGGGCACTGGGTAATTGTATATATTGGTGGTGGTGTGAGTAGAGCACTAGTCGGCACGTGGCTTTTTACCAGGGTGTTACAGGCCACCAGCCACAGGAAAGAAACATCTGAAACCTGCTCATTGTTCCATGGTAATGATATTAGATTGGAATAAAATGCACAAACGGAGATTATTGTCTGGACGTGGATCATTGTCCTGCGTAAGATTCGCTAACTAGTGTTATTTTAAGTTAATTATCCGTTTTATTTCTATATGATTTTGGCCTCTACACATTTACTTGTGATACTTGAGTATATTCTGATTCCAATACTTTTACTTAGATTTTGAATGCACTTAGATGTAACAGAGTCATTTTACAATGTGGTATTGCTACTCGAGTATAACATCTGAGTACTTCTTCCAGCACGTCTTCAAATGAAAAGGAAACTGTCCGTTCGCATTAACGTGATGCATAGCGTCTATCGAGGGGCTGAGGGTAAGTGGTCATCTCCAATCAGCTTCACAAGGAAAACATGATCATCATATTTATGAAATATCCAGGAGGGAGAAGTACTCAGATGTTGTACTTGAGTAAAAGTACTCAGATGCTGTACTTGAGTAAAAGTAGAATAACTCAGATGTTGTACTTGAGTAAAAGTACTCAGATGTTGTACTTGAGTAAAAGTAGAAGAACTCAGATGTTGTAATTGAGTAAAAGTAGAAGTATTCAGGTCTTGTACTTGAGTAAAAGTAGAAGTACTCAGATGTTGTACTTGAGTAAAAGTACTCGGATGTTGTACTTGAGTAAAAGTAGAAGTACTCAGAGTGTAGGAATACTCTATTACAGTAAAAGTCCTGCATTCAAAATGTTCCTCAAGTGAAAGTAGAAAAGTATTCTCATCTAAATATAGTGAAAGACAGTGAAAGTAGTCGTTGTGCAGATTGGTCCATTTCAGAATAATATATATGATATGTTTTATAATGATTGATCAGGAAAGTGTTCTCCAAGCTGGTGAAGGTGCAGCTAGTCTGAAGTACTTTGTAGACTGCAGGGTAGCTTGTGGATTTACTCTTTAAGTAATGTAATGCAGTGTTTATGGAGGGGCTGAGGGTTAGTGTCAGTGGGGGTCCCGGGCCTTTTTAATGAGAAAGAAGCTGTTATAATGTCAGGAGTTAGAAACAACAGGCACTGACCTCCTGTGGCAGCTGCAGCCAAGACCAGGCCGGCTAACAGCAGCAGCTCTCCTGCAGACACCATGGTGACTCTGTGGACAAAACACAATGTTTTCAAGGTTCAAAAAGATCAATGTCAGATCATAAACACAACTGCAGTGTAGTATAGTATATGATATAATGTATTTTCTCCATTAACAAGCACAACTAATGTCATTTAACTGTACCATTGACACTGCGAAATTATAGCTACACAATATATAGGTTTACAAATATACAATTGTAATATAAACTGTGAAATTGTTGTAGAGCCCCCAAACAAAACAATACTAGGTGATATTAGATGTGGTATCTTTATAAACCCTCTTTTTTAACCTTTATTATGAGATGTAACTATGTTAAATGGAGATGTGTGACATCTTCGACAATGCAATATAAACATATAAAAGACTATCAAAAAGGCACACCCAAAGGTAGCTTCAGTTCCGAGTAAAACTTTATACACTTCTTCTCAGAAACCAGACATGGCGTAACGCCTAGGTAAGCTTGGCAGTTGTTCAGTTCATCTCCTCTGTAGACAGTGTTGCTTGAATAGCTTTATTCATTTCATTTCAAGCCTTTATTTAACCAGATTGTCCCTTGAGATCATACATCTCTTTTTCTAGGGAGACCTGCAGCAATTAGGTTCCACATGAAACTATAGAGGATATCATACAACATATTTACAAGCTCCATTTACATACTTATCAACATTTACTAAATTATTATTATTGGTATTAGCTTGATAGGAAAGTATTACTGTGTAAGCTAGCAGTTGCTAACATATCGTTAAAAAGCATGTTACCTAGCTCAAAGTGTTGCGTATTTAATATTTAGCTCAGTGCCGCCCTGCTAACGCCATATTGTTTCCGCTATCAAAAGCTTCATAGTATAACTTACCCAACTGGCTTCAATGTTGCTGCGTGTAATCTCCGTTAGATCAATACCATATTTATGTATCGATAAAACCTTTTAATGGTCTAAACAAGAATTGGAGTGGTAATTTGTGTGTCGTCCCAGTGAATCTGTGGAAGGTCCACCCACTTCCCGTCAATGATAGTCATGTCGCAGCAATGTTGCCAAATAACTCCTCGATCTCACAGCATAGGAATGGACACACGTATGGCGGTTGGGCGCGCGCCCTGCCGTTGAGAGTTTAGAGATCTGCTAAAATACTCTATGAACACCTACTGTTTGATGATTGGTCAAGTAAGCTGTCTGTCAAAAAAGTATGGCAAATAGGAGGTTCCCTGTTCGCCTGTCTGGTCCCGCCCTCAGTGTTGTTTTCCAGTATGTCCCAGCCCCTGGTGTTCCAAAGAATACACGTGCGGTGCCAACACAGGTTGGGCCTCTTGTCCTTAAACCAAGAAGGTGAGAGAAGTACTCAGATATTGTGCTTAAGGGAAAGCAGAAGTACCAGAGTGTAGGAGTACTCAGACCTTGCCAACGTGTCATCTCCAATCAGCTTCACAAGGAAACGATTATCATATTTATGAAATATCCAGAGGAGGGAGAAGTACTCAGATATTGTATTTGAGTAAAAGTAGAAGTACCAGAGTGTACTCTGTTGCAAGTAAAATACCTGCATTCAAAATGTTACTCGAGTAAAAGTAGAAACGTTTTAGCATCAACATATAGTTACGAAAGTACTAATTGTAAATAAGTAGTCATTGTGCAGATTGGTCCATTTCAGAATAATATATATGATGTGTTTTATAATGATTGATCATGAAAGTGTTCTCAAAGCTGGTGAAGGTGCAGCTAGTCTGAATGACTTTGTAGACTGCAGGGTAGCTGGTGGAGGTGCAGCTAGTCTGAATGACTTTGTATACTGCAATACTATATACTGTATACAAGCTTGTGAATTTACTCCAGGTGGAACTAAAGTCTGATTTAACACTTGATTATATTTCACATCATTCATCCAGATCTGTAACTAACGGTATTAAATACATGTAGTGGAGTAAAGGTACAACCCACCACTTTCTAAAAATATAATTTGTTCTACTTAGTTTGTACAAGAAACACTATCTTTTTAGTTTTTGTTCTAGTCAGTATATATTTGTAGTGTCATTATCTTAAGGTATAAGTGCTTGGCTTGCTATTCTTTTATTATCTACATTAACAAGTGCTAAGGAGAGACCTTCTATGCTGCTATTTTTTTAAATGGTGAAATGTAGTTCATGTGTATCTGTAAAGCGCTTTGAGCACTGGAAAAAGCGCAATAATAAATGTAAGGAATTATTATTATTATTATGTATCCGCCCTGAATCAAATCTGCAACTATTTCATTGGTTCTTCCTTTCCCCCGCGCTACACCCTTCTGCCTAATTTCATGCGAATCAGGTTTTCCATAATTCCCAGACAGTCGGACAAACAGTAGCTCCGTGGAAGAGGTAATTACTCGGAAACAATCGCTGCAACGTGACGTGTTCGTCGATCAAGCATATCATGCTTTTCAGACCCAGACACTCCCATTCTCCTGCTCTCCCATAGATCATCTCTAATGGTTGATGATCTCCACTCACCTGCTGCCCTTTCCCTCATCAGCTCACGAGTATATTATACAGTTTGTCAGAATGTCCATTTATCTCATTTACGACTAACGCCTGCCAGTACTTGACTTCTGCTCAAGTTGTTGACCTTGCCTGTTTCCCCCGAGCTGCGAGTTAGCTTAGCCCTTTACCTGGTTCACCTTGGCTTATCTTTCCGTGCTCCTTTGTCTTTTGTAACTAGACTTTTTTTCAAACCTGCCAGGGGTTGCTTGCACTTGACAACTGTAGTATAACCTTCTGGCAGAGAGGTTAGCAGACAGGAAGTTGTATGACATGTAAATGACCTCAGAGTGAAAGCCACAACATGTGCAATATAATGATAAGATTATGAAACCTTCGCATTTCAGGAATTCACTCGTTTTTAAAAGATATAAAACTTTTATTCAGTAAGATCAGACAGTATTACAGCTCCAAACTCTTTATTCAATTCAGCTTTTAGCATTTTAAAACAGTCTCACACACATTTCCTCTATTTTGGTGTATTTGGAAAATAAGTCTAATGCTGACTTGCCTAAAAATGACCTAAATAACTGCCTAAAATGTGTGTTTTTTTAACATAATACAATTGTATTGCCCCAAAATTGGTAAGGAAGGTCAGATGAGAGTTAGTGTACGTCTTTGACATATCTGGGACACACTTTATCAACCAATAGAAAGACAACAAATACGTTTTCAAGTGCACTGTTGGGTAAAGGAGAAATGTCATTTGTGTGTACTAACAACTATCATGTTTTTATCATTACTTAGAACTGCTGTGTCATGTTTTGGTCGGTTTAAGCAACAACTTCTCTCGATGTTATTGTCTGCTATGACTTCCACGTGCACACACAACCTTTTTTATTGATGACAGGATGGTTCTGATGACCTCCAACAGTTTCTAATGCACACACAATAGCTCTTAGTTTGCATAAAGACACTTGGCAGGGGCTCCATAGATCTACTTCTGAACCAATCTGACGTGGTGTGCTGGGAGCTGAGGAGAGCTCTATAGATTGTTGAGCTCCAGGAGGGTTTGGTCCAACACCTGGTGCATGTCCAGGTTCTCCTCTTTGGCCTGGGTCACTTTCTCTGGAGGAGGGGACAAAGCCACACGTGAGTTTCCTGCCTGGACCTGGAGATGCGTCTTCTAAACCAACACTTTGCGCCGTCAATGCATTGTTTACGGCACAAGGGTCTGCCACAAACACAAGAAGCTCAATCTGCTGTAGAGAATCTTAAGAGGAGATGACATTTGGAGAGCACCCTAAACCTGCTTTGATTTTACTACGCTTTATTCTAAATTTACATTCTTATGATTTTCTGATCCCAGTTTGCTGAAAAAAACGGTGTCATTTCGCATTTATTATACTGGGGTTGCATGCAATGATAATTCTCATTATTGATAACATTACAATTGATCATTTAACCAGTAAGTATAATAATAGTACATGTATCAATGGCAAACAGTTGCATAGAGCTTAGTCTTTCAGTAATGATCCAAAACACAATAAAGATGACATCAAACATTGTTTAAAAGTTTCGTCACTTACCAAAATGGGCAAAAGGTGAAATAGAAACAATAGGTTTTAGTCCTTGTTGACTTTATCGATAGTTACATTATGTAGATTTCCAGATTTCCAGGTCATTTCAATGGAAACAAACATTCAGTCACTTTTTAATTCAGTAAGTGAACGTATATGTTCATAAAATAGTGTGTGTGAGCTTAAAGGTGGGGTAGGTAAGTTTCAGAAACCGGCTCGAGATCGCTAGAATTTGAAAATACACGACTGGAGAAAATCTGCCACTTCCTCACAGAGCCCCGCCTCCAACACACACGGACGCGCACATGACCAATGAGGGCACGAGATAAGTCTGTGCCCCGATGGAAGGCTGACAGGCAGGTAGGCCATTGGTTGTACTTTTTACAGTATTACGGCTTCTACAGATGACATTTTTTTATGGATTTGTTGTCAAAGCACTTCAAAATATTCATTGCTATCGGGATGTTAAGAGCATTCCATGGAATATAACAAAAAGTGTATCTCGAGCCGGTTTCTGAAACTTACCTACGCCACCTTTAACTGTGTGTATTAAACTATAACGGAGCATTTCCTGTCAGCTCAGGTTTTATTTCTGCTTTTTTAAACTGTAGTATGTGCTCGTGTGTTTCATTGTTGGTGTATAGCAGGGGTGTCGAACTCAAGGCTCGGGGGCCAAATCCGGCCCACAACTTCATTTAATGTGGCCCGCAAGAGCATGCAAAGAATATATTACGGTTACATGCCACTTTACAGAGGCACGTTGCCCATAAACTACATGTCCCACAATGCATCTTGTTTGCGCACGGAAGACACTTGCAATTATTTGCTTTCAGACGTAGTTAATTATGAAGTTATTACCCTATCCGATAATAATCCAATGCACAGGAAATTATGTATTATAATATTATAATATTTTATATTTAATCATATATTGAATTGAGTTTGAGACCCCTGGTGCATCGGCTGAATATGCTTCATGAAAGGCAGGTTTTCCTACAAATAAAATCATGCTATGATCCTAAATAACTGGGTTTCTTCTTTTCCAAGGTCACATTGTTCTGTCTTACAAAATACACTTCAGTAAAAAACATCTTATTGATATTTGTTTTATTTATTTGAATTGCATTTGATATTGCGGTAATCCAAAAGTAATGGCAAGTAATCCGGTAACGTTACTTTGTTTGATATTGTGATACTTAGATTAGGTTACTCATTACAGGTAGCTAGTAATTATAACATAATATATATTCAAAGTAACCCTCCTCATCCTGGGTAGATGGTTGATCTGATGTGGCAGGGAACTGTACCTGAAGACAAGTGATTTGAATAACTTTATAAAAACATCCACCCGTCACACTGATGGTCTTTTTGCAGGTCATTAGGGATCATCATTACGAATACTGTTTTATAATCGCTCAGAAACTCATTCGTGGGACGTGTCTCCATGATTTAATGCTCAAAAAGCTACTTATTGTTCTCATACTGCCTGTGCTGCAGCACCTCTTTTCACCCTCTGTCTGAAACCAGAGCCCAGTCTGCTCTGATTGGTTAGCTGGCCGGCTCTGTTGTGATTGGTCAACCTGCTTAGAGATGTCCCGCCCCATCACGTACAGTGTGTTTGAGCGCTAGCCAATAGAAGCGTGAGTATTACAAAGTGATGTCATCATGTTACAGAAGTAAACAAGGGAGTCCAATGGAGGCAGGGAGGGAGTGTGTGGGAGAGAAACTCCCTCTGAAGGAACTCAGACCTTTGCAGACCATTTGCATGCACTAAAGTATACTGGATAACACACTACAGGGAAAGGGGAAACCACAAAAAGCAGAATAGGGCATCTTCAAATATAAGAAGTAAACAAAGGCGAAAGAAGAACAGTCTGGAAGAAGACAGAAAAGTCAAGAGAGCTTTAATAGATTTATTACAGAGGGGCAGGGGAAACATGGAGAGTGAATACAGAGAGGACATTAACTCAGCAGTGATTGGGTGAGCAATAACTTAACTCTCTGTACAAAGACTAGTGCAACACGCATACAGATCACTGAAGGAGGGGGGTGGATTTGGCACATTGCATTTTTCTAGAATCTTCTAGACCGAGATACCACTGTGGAATGGAACAAGACAACAGCAAGCGGGTGGAGAAGAGTTCAGACAGGAAGCGAGAGCAAAGAGGAAGTGAGAGCAGCTATGCAGCCATGTCGTTCAGGGCCAGGTCCAGCTCCTCGCTGAGAGCCTTGCCCTTCAGCTTCTGAGCATACACTTCATCTGGAGGAGGACACACACACAGAGACGAGGGATGGAGCAGACAGACGCACAGATTGGAAAAGAGAAGGAGGTGAAGGGACAGGAAACAGAAAAAGAAAAGAAAAAAGGAAATTAATGAACACTGAATGGAACAAGACAACAGCAAGCAGGTGGAGAAGAGTTCTGACAGGAAGCGAGAGCAAAGAGGAAGTGAGAGCAGCTACAGGGCAGTCATGTCGTTCAGGGCCAGGTCCAGCTCCTCGCTGAGAGCCTTGCCCTTCAGCTTCTGAGCGTACACTTCATCTGGAGGAGGACACACACACACACGGACACACACACACACACGGACACACACACACACACACACACAGACAGACAGACAGACAGACACGCACACACACACAGAGAGAGACACGCACACAGACAGACACACGCACACACAGACAGACAGACACGCACACACACACACACACACACACACACACACAGAGAGAGAGACACACACACACAGAGACACACACGCACACAGACACACACAGATAGACACACACGCACACAGACACACACACAGACACACACACACACACACACACACACACACACACACACGCAGAGCCGAGGGATGCCGCAGACCGATGCACAGATTGGAAACAGAATGAGGTGAAGGGACAGGAAACAGAAAAAGTTGTATGAGGTATTTATCCACTTGCAATATGCAGATGTGTACATATTTAAATAAATCCAAATCAATCAAGTCAGTTTGAGTTATGGAGCAACGTTGGTTAGTTCTTTGGTGAATCCGAACCAACCAAACATGTATATATTATTACAATACCCACTATTTTAATTGTACATTCTGATTGATCTTATTTCACTTGCATAAAGCTCACTTATTTCTGCATGCTGCTTGCACCTTGTGTCCCTTGCACCATTCTCTTGCACTTTGTTATGTTTGTGTACGTCTTAAGTATATCACATTGTATGTTTTTGAGGAGCCTGGGATTTGAAAAAACTAAGCTGCAGCAATGTTGTGACAATAAAGCCTTTAAACCTCTTTGACTGATCAAAGCAGCCTTAAGTGAATGTTGTTGTCAAGGGAGGTTGGTGAGAGGACAGACAGCAGCTTCACTTCCCCATTCACTGTCAAAACTGCAGTAAAACGGGAACATGTTCTGGATATAGCGTACTGATATTGCATTTTTTTTTATGTTGGCCTATAATAGATAAACCGATACACAGCAGAACATGGCTTTGCTTCTGCTTCTCTAAACTGGCAACTCAATCTGTGTTATTAATGACATCGTCACATGCCAGAGACAACAGCATCACCCTCAGGCCATGCCCAACACTTCTATATCTAATATTCAATTGTTAGTGAGATTATTAGTTCATTCAGGTAACCCTCTGGAAGCCATGTCGGATGTCACACCTCCTAGAAACTGCTTGTGCTTTTTCTATATCTCTGACATAGACGTCTGAAGAGAATCTGATACTGAGCTACTTTCCATCACTGGAAGTGACATTGAAACTTGGTATGTGGTAGAGTGTGTAAGCGAACTATGCAGGGCTAGTTCATGACATAAACAATGAGAAAAAAATAATCTGTGGTGCATTTTATTTGAGATTGTTCTGCATTGTGTACTTTTATAGTTCATTTGTTTAGCTAATAATACTAACTTTTACCGAAGTAACATTTTCAATGAAGTACTTGAAAAGGACTATCTTTACAGTGTGGTATTAGTAACCTAATGGCGCGTTTCCACTGCAGCGGGTAGCTCGCTTTAAGCGTGCCGAGCCGTGCGGGGCCCGTTTTTGGCTGCGTTTCCACTGGGCCTAGTTTTTCACCCTTTTTCTGGCCCGACTAAATCGTGGTTCTAGGGCCAGGAACAACCAGGCTGAGTCGGCCTGAGTATGCTAAACTAGAGAGAGAATCGCTGGCAAGGGGGCTACAACTACAACAAGATGAACATATTTGACCGTGATTTAATTCTAATACACGTTTCAAAATGATGCCGAAGTAACAACACACTGATACCGGTTAGTAAAGACCATGAATTAATGCTTTGACAAGTCTGCAGACAGGAGGCAGGCGAAGAACCCTTTTAAAATGCGTGCTTTCTAAATGTAGCTTGGCTAAGCTAACGTTATATATGCTCCGACCGTCCACACTCACAGCAACGGCCTACAGACATAAATAAACCAGCGACTGTATTCGCCATGACACAGGCAGTCTGTGGTTTGGACTTGTTTAACTTGTGTCTAGTTTCTGAACAGATATGAGGAGCTGTGAGCTCTGAGTGCTAACAGCTAACGGCTGTGTTGTTTTTCTGGGGCTCTCATTGAAGATGACGTCGCGGCTCCGCCTACACTGCGTTACTATGGTAACTGTTCCTAAACTGTAATGGAAGCGCAGCATTAAAGTGAGCCGGGCCTAATAAGGCCTAACCAAACCGAGCGAGGCCTGCAGTGGAAACGCGCCATTGTACTATCTACTTCCTCCAACACTGCCTAAACCACAGGGTGCAGAACTCTCTCTGTACACAGTTAGTCGATTCTCATGTTGCACAACCCGGCAGATGCATTGATTTCAACAGCAGTGATTTGGTCCTTCCGATCACCCAACACAGCGCATCCAGGCATCACTTCACTCTGAACAGCAGAAGTGGAGTTAGTGAAGCTGTCTGATTCTTTCTCATTGTTCAGTGCAGCCATGTGAGCGCTGTCAGAGCACACGTGAGTGTTTTGTACCTTCCAAGTCGTCGATGGTCTTCTCCAGCTTGGCCACAGACCGCTCTGCAAACTCTGCGCGAGTCTCCGCCTGCGACACACAGCAGCACAACGTGAGTCCGTGCACAAACTCACATTATGTATGAACACTTCCTGAAGTTTACAGTGAGTCATGATGAACAGAAACAGCGACTAACAACTCACCTCTTTCAGTTTGTCACTAAGAACTTTAATTTCTTCTTCGTATTTGTCCTCCTTTTGTGTATACTATAATCCAAACATAAAACAAGTCAGCACAGCAACGTTGAAATACATTTGAACTCCAGTGTTAACTACAACAATGAGACAGCAGCGATAAATGCATGATCAATAAAGTACTTTTAAGTTATGTATAACTTTGAGAGATGGTTTGATTATCGTTAAGAAAGCCAAGTAAGACAAAGATGAATAATTGTGTGCGAAGCATCAAAGGAAAAATAAACATATACAGTTTATGAAAGGCAAAGAGGGGCAAGGTCATTTCAAGCCATTTTAAATAATTACTGTCTAACTTATAGTATTCTAATGGAGACTGTGTGTGTGTGTGTGTGTGTGTGTGTATTACTACTAACATTATGATGCGTTCAGGTACAATCAGTGAAGATTCTGTGTATTATATTTTATTTAATGAACCGCGACCTGGGTCAGAGAGAAAGACCTGCGTGTGTGTGCGTGTGTGTGTGTGTGTTAGCTTCACAGCTTTAGTCTGGCTCTGATTGGCTGATCGGCCCCCAGCTGCTACCATACCTTCTCAGCCTGGGCTTCCAGAGACTTCAGGTTGTTGGTGACATTTTTCAACTCTTCCTCAAGGTCACCTGATTTACTGAGCAAGGTGAGAGGGGGGGAAGCAAGAGGGAAAGAAAGAGTGAAAGGTAGGAAAGCAGGAGACCCTGTTTTGAAGGACTGCTCCAACATTTTTCTGTCTGAAAAACGCCAGGGCGATTTCATATAAAACGTGCAGGCTGGCAGATTACAGTCAGAATTAAGATATGGAATAATCACAACTGAAACAAAGACGTCTGTTGTTATTCTATATTTCCCCGTAAGTCATGTGCAAACCCAAACCAACAACATTAGTCTCTTAATACGTTCTGAATCCCTCCTCTATCTGTGGCACAGCCTCAACACTGAAAACTGAAATCTTTAAACTGCTCATTCATTTTACGAGCGTAAGTCCAAACTATTTTCAGTAGCGGATTTAGACACATTTAAGTTAAGATTATATATTATAAGATAGTGAGTATTTAAGCAGCAGGGTTGTGTGTGTGTGTGATTGAATCAAACTAAAGTACAGTGTGTGTTCACTGTAAGCCACATAGATGTGTTTTGTATTAGTCATGAAATCATTTCTTGTGCAGCAGCTGTTCCTCTTGCTGCTGTGACTCATCGCAACACTTCTTTTAGAACCCTTTCTGAATAATGCAAATGAAACGAAAGTCTTCTTGAGATGTACTTTCATATAAATCAGCATCCACTACAATACCTGCTGTTAGAAATCAAATCTTTAACCTGCCATGAAAATGTAGTTTATATAATTTGGGAGGAACATTTGTTTGCTTAAAACCGCCAAGCAACATTTAAAATGACCGTTCTTATCTCAAACCTACGGCCCTAGACCTCTCGTTGTTGGTTTTGGTCTTTTCATGACAACAATATAGAATAACACCAGGCCTATCCTTCAGAGACGTTTTGGATGACATGCTTGAGTGCAGGCGAGACGGAAACACAGAGAAGGGGCTGCAGGTTTAGAGGAGCAGAAGGCTGCAGGTCAGTGATAGACCTCAGTGGACCTTGTACAGAAAGTACCTCTTCCTCTCCGCACATCATGGACTTGTTGTTCTGGTCCATGAGTCTGAGCTCCTCCTCCAGCTCCCTCAATCGCCTGAGGGTTAGTCCAGGAGGTCGGGGGTGAGGGTGGGCAGTGAAACAACAACAAACAATCACCCATACAGGCAGTGGTGTTAGGGCTGTACCCGAATATTCGTTCTTTGGAATACTATTCGGGTTTCAATTTCGTTATTCGGAAATTTGTTTTGTTTGTGTTTTCCCCGTTTTTTTTCAAATTGAATTTATTGAAATCACCAATATCAACGTGAGCTTGTGCCTTAACCGTAAACGTTATCGTTTACTTTCTCCGTCTTTATATGTAGATATTATTTTTCTCCGTTAATCTCCGCCACGTTGTTTCCATAGCAACAACAACTTCCTGTCAACAGCGCTACCTCTCCTTCAAAATAAAAGCATGTCCATAAATAGGAAACCAAGCCATATTACACTTAAGACATATTCTTTCACACACATACGGGTATTGGACCGAGGGCGACACCGTACTTCCGGTATCTGCCGTTTAACGCGAGGTGCAAGCAGCCGTAACACCGACTAGGTGTTGCTAAGCTTCCTGTGCTGAATATCATAGTCTATTGCCTTAATCAATATCTAGTCAACTCTAAAATACCACATATATGCAATGGCATGATAATATTATTGCAGCCAAAATCGACGAAGGCCACTGTCGTTTTTCCATACGTCTGCAGGCAGTCTGTAAGGGCAATCCGACAACCCACACAGCTCTAGTTCACGCTGGTAACGACCTAGAGCACACCCCTCCAGTCCAGAGATGTAATCCGAAGACATGCAGCGATTTCTTCGGTCGTTAATTCAGAAAAAAACCTAGTGCGCTCTGCCTGGCTACTTTAGCTAGCTGTTTATATTTGCACTTCCAGGATATTTGCACCTCCAGGAAAATGGCGTATTTATATATATATGGCGCGTGTTGCATTGTGGGTAGCTCGTGACGTCACTGTGTGTGAAAGAATACAACTTCAACGAAAGTAACAAACACAATGCGATATCCTTTTCAATTTCAAAGAACACAAATTGGGTTACATTAAAAAAATAACTATAAAACAACAATACTGTAGAATAACAAAATGAATGGCGTTCCGCGCGGGCCGAATATTCGCTGCTGATTACTACCGAATATCCGGAGCCCGAAAAATGGTATTCGGGACAACCCCGACATGCGTTACATAAAACACACACCTAGTCTCTATGAGATTAGTGGATTCATGATATCCTGCAGTTTGTGATGCACACTGCTACAAGGTGCTACAGTGAAACAATACTGCTGAAACGATTGGGTGAACAATCATAGTCGATCAATAGAAAATAAATCAACTAATAATTGCTTAATCGTTTAGGCAATAAAGTAAAATGCCAAACGCAAATCCATGTTTATCGAAGGATTTTCTGGTTATCTCTTTTATTGTAATTATGTTTAACATAACGGTGAGTCAAATGACTATGTGAACTTGTGATTGGCATTTTTCTTATTCTTTTCACTTTATAGCCCAAATGATTAATCAATTGGTTGCAAAAAGGATTAGTAGATACATCTAAAACACATCATTAATTGAAGTCCATGCAGCACTGATACGTAACTTTCAATACAAACATTAGAGGGTTATATTATTGTTACGTAAGCAACTCATCAATGATAAGAGAATATGTCAGACTACATGTTGCCATGGCAGTGATCACATGATCTCTACTATGGCCTCATCAATAATGCACCGTGGGTCTTGTGTCATGGTGTTGACTTACGCCTCAGCCACCTCAGCACGCTCCTCTGAGCGCTCCAGATCGCCCTCCAGGATCACCAGCTTACGGGCGACCTGCAACATGGAGCACAGTCAGTACACACTCAGCACACACTCAGCACACACTCAGCACACACTCAACACACACTCACTTCAAACTCCGCACACACTCAGCACACACTCAGCACCATAGGCATCATGTGCTTCCTGTTGAATTTAAAACCTGTCCTGACTTTAACTCTTTTTTGTGACTTTAACAAACAAATTGATATTAAGCACTGTAAGTTGAGTTTTTCCATTTTAACTGCATTGTAATATTATTTTAACTGTACTATGTATTATTGTATTGACCTGTACTTGAATCATGTTTTATAATTGTTTGTGTGATAGAGATGATGCAATGTCCTTAGTGTGTGTTGATTGTTATAACCCTAACCCTCCGGACTGCAGATGGAAACGAGCTATTCATCCATCTCTTCTCTTCCTGAGATGAAAGTATTTGTATGCATGGTCCTTGTTGAAATAAATACATAATAATAATGCACACTGGGGACGCTGAAGACATGTCCCCACCACTTTTGGAAATGGCCGATTTTGTCCCCACCACTTTGCATTCGGATAATTTGTAAACAATGTTCTGAAAATAGCGTGCACAAAGAAGTGTACACTTTGAGAGAGGTTTATTTGCACGAGAGAACTTGTACACGTCAAGGACTGTTCACACTCTTTGTTGGTGTACTTCTCGTTGAATTTGGACCTGCGACACGTTTAATATTAATAATAATTGAATAGAGAAGATTAAAGCAGTGGTTGCTCCCGCTTTGCAGCCGCGTAGCATACGGCACTAGTTGTCCTAAAGAGTGTTGTGAAGCGCGTACTGCAGTAGTGTTTCTGAAAAAGTGTTCGCACTACTTTCTCTCAGAACACACTCGACAAACTACTTCCAACTCATGTAGCAATTATCATCTCTGTTGATAAACTAACTCTTAGCCTTTATCATCACTAGCACTGTCACTCTGTCCGGTTCTAGACTCCATACAGCACTACATGCTCATAGTGTGTAAGGTACTATATTCAAATAAGTCCCTTAAGCTAATTCTAATTTCTTAACGGCACATTCACAGAAATGTTAATGATTGTCAAATGTGTGTTTACTAATTTCAAATCAACATCCCAACCTGTGTACGGTAACATTATGCTATCATAGCTGAGCGTTTTGCATATTTCGTCAGTGTTGTTGTGTTATCTTTGCACGTGAACGTGGTTTGAGTCCCTAATGTTCACTTTGCTGCCTCGTCAAGTCTTCATCAGAACGAGAGTGTGGAGTAAGATCAAGCAAAGTCGCCCACCTCTTCATATTTGCGGTCGGCCTCCTCAGCGATGTGTTTGGCTTCCTTCAGTTGCATCTCCTGGATCTCCATTTTCTCCTCGTCCTTTGATGCTCTGTTTTCTATGACCTTCATTCCTCTGGAGGGATAAGAGTAAGCAGTCAGTCAGACACAAAGAGGGGTTGTACTCAGTATGCTGCCCTCTTTATCCCTCGGTGTCCATCAGGTACGGTTCAGATGGGAGTTACACTTGTTACGCTGCTATGGACAATCTTGCACTAATGCACATTTTCCAAAGATATTGAAGTGATGTTGAAATGTATAAATATGTCTGATTGTGTATATATAGGTATATACATATTTGTATACATTTTTTTTTGGATTCGGCATTGTGGGAAACTGTATTTTCGATCTCTCTGTATGGACACACAAACTGAAAGATTGGCAATAAAGTTGACTTTGAGTAATTGACCTTGAGCCCTTTCAACAATCCCGTAGTACAAAAGGGTTCCTTTACTGCAGGGGTGTCAAACTCAAGGCCCGGGGGCCAAATCCGGCCCGTGACTTCATTTTATGTGGCCCACAACAGCTCTGAAAGAATATAATATGTTTATTATACGGTTACAAGCACGTTGCCCATAAACTACATGTCCCACAATGCATCTCAAATTTGACTTTTTTTTCAAAATGTCACTTTTTTCTCTCCAAAATGTCACTTATATTTTGTGACTTTTTTTCTTCAGAATTTGGCTTTTCTTTTTAAAACATTTTGTGACATTGTCCCTGAAGAGACTTGCAATTATTTGCCCTAGACTTCTGCTTTCACACGTAGTTAATTATGAAGTTATTACCCTATCCGATAACAATCCAATGCAGAGGCAATAACATTATCTTATATATATTAAATATCTAGATAGTCTTAAAGTTACAACCGGCCCTTTGAGTGCAACCATAATGCTAATGTGGCCCGCGATGAAATTGAGTTTGACACCCCTGCTTTACTGTTTAATGCTGCTACTTCTACATCTACTCTTTTAGTTTGTCTTTATCCGCGCGCTCCCCTTCCCCGTAACAATGTGAGTTTGGGACCAAAACAAAGTTTTTGATTTCATGTGTTACTCTTAACCGCTGGTATTTTATAATGACACACAGACTAACGTAAAGCAAACCGCAGTGATTCACCGTAGTTAACCAGATTGCTAAGACTGTGGAATTCCCCCTTATTTATTCTTGCCCCCTCTCGCAGTTTAACTTTGCAAACTGACTCATTTAACTATCACAGTCTCATGAAGGTGTTCACCTCTCGCTCTCATCTGCTGCCTTCTCCGCCTCCTCCAGCTTCTGCAGAGCCGTCGCCAGTCTCTCCTGAGCGCGGTCCAACTCCTCCTCCACCAGCTGGATACGTCTGTTTAGAGAAGCCACTTCTGCCTCAGCCTGCACACACACACACACACACACACACACACACACACACACACACACACACACACACACACACACACAAATACAAGAGATATCTTGAGTCACCTTATAGCTGTATTGACAATGATAACTATAGAGTTATAGAGGTCTATCGAACAGCAGAAATTGTATGCATCAAATACTCACTACTTAAACATTATGCATACAACAATTTACGTTTTGCTATATCTATATTTATATATATATCTTGCATCCTAAAGCATAAATATAGTCAGCCTCTAACACAAATTAAGATTATAGATTAAGATGAAGTCATTCTCCATATGGTTTATCTGACACCAGTCGGGTCAGTCAAGGTACAGATAACATCAGCTATGTATTATCTGAGGCTGAGATAGATCAGCAACACTGACACAACACTGATGGAGACTTTGTGTAAAGTAATCTATAAATATAAATAACAATAAAGAAACAAAAAGGTAAATTGGTGTAAAAACAACCAAAAAAGGAACAGATAAATAACAACACAAATTGGATGTATTGAATAATTTAACATCTTTAGAGAGACATATTTGTCAGTGTTTGGTAGTTTTATTAATGCTGCAGTATTAATAGGATTTGGTATCCGATTAAACATGACGTCATGACGTTAACCGCGCGTCCTTTCACGTTAAGTTTCGCCTATAAATCTAATTAGCCCTTTTCTACATGAAGCATATTAGCCTCCAGGTAAACGGTGGTTTCACGATATTAGGTTCAACTTGAGAGAGACTCTACAGGTGAGTTGATGGGCTCCATCATGTCCGAGGTGTGTTACCCTCGCTCTGCCCCCCCTCTCCATGTCCGCCTCGCGCTGCAGCATCTCGGCCTGCTCCTCCGCCTCGAGCGCGATCTGCTGCAGACCCTGGATCTTCCTGCGCACCGCGTCCATGGAGGCGAAGGTCGCCATGATGTATGTGTGTTTGTGTGTGTTTTTAAACACACACTCCCTGCTTCTTCTCACAGGTGTCACGGCGTTTCCCTGGCAACGGCGTCAGTACGCGACGGCGACGTTTTGTCTGGTTACAACTTCAAAATAAAGCGATTCAAGTTAAGTATCTTATTTTGAAATGACACTTTGCGCACGAATTGATATGAATAAAATCATTTAAATATTATATTTGCTCAAATTGCACTGATTAATATGTTTGGCTTTCAAATAAACTAAATGTAAAATGTCTCGTTTAGTGTAATAGCCCATTTCAGAATGTTGAATGTTCATCAGAGTGATGGGCTGTGGATATAAACTGATCCTGGGTCTGATAGTTTTGGCCCACAGTGCTCTGCAGCGCCACCCAGAGGGGAGAAGCTGGAAAAGCGGGTGTCGAACTATTTTTTGACAGTGATGGGTGTACAGAGAACAGACTGGGTTATTGTAGAGGAGGGTTGAACTACCCGAGTACAAATACAATCAAAATCATTGGATTATAATTCTTGACCTTAATATGTCGCAGTTGGTAAAGTTGGTCATTAAAGCTAATGTATAAACGACTAGACACCCTGGGGTCCTTGAGGGATTTCCAAAGGGTCTCACAAAACATTGATAAGATGCAATATAATGCTCTCGTCTGATTTGAGTTCTCGCATCACAGCGGGAAGTACAATATCCCTCTGAGATGTTGAGGGCCAGATTAGGAAAAAGCTTAAAATGGAAATACTCAAGTAAAGTGCAAGTACCTCAAATACTTCATTACAGTACATAAGTAGTAAATGTACTTTACAACAATGGTACCCTCGTTTGCTGCACTTTATCCATACTATTGTAACTTGCATTTAACTGTGTTCTGCATGTGTATGATCCTATTCATTTTTAAAAAGTTAATTTAAATAGTGTTATGCTTGAGAGTAACTGAGACTGTAAACGTTCCCTGACTTCATCGCTAAAGCCTCTCCCATCTGCTGCGGCGTTCACGGTGTGTGTACACTTCATGTCCTCCCGAGGCATGAGTGGAGAATAAACAAGGCTTGCATTGCTTCGATTCTTTTCCATCTTTGGTCACATCACAGTAACCTCGTCACTCTTTCCGCACCGCTTTGAACTGGTCATAAATGCTGAGACTCGTAATGGATAGTGATGCCGTTGCTATGCAGATTTATTATCACCGATGGAGTCAGGGGAGAAAGTTACATCGAGTACAATAGTATGAATGGTGAGACGCTTTCCCCTGGATATACATAGAAATAGTTACCAATAGGTATGAGATAGTACTTTAAGGTCAAAGGATAAGA
>CM070483.1:6382697-6427697 GCA_036324585.1 Champsocephalus esox
CTCAACATTGTTCTCATCTTGCTATTATTGTATACAAGGTATGGTTCTTAAAACGTTTTTTGAACATTTCTCGATAATAAACTTTTTATTTGACCAGATTTAGAATCAAAAGTACCGGAAAACAACTAAATAAAGTTATAAGCCGTCTGCCTGTGCGTTGATCTAAATGCATTATGGTCTGTACTGTGAGTAGAGGAAGCGCTGGTCATCTGGGGGTCTCTACCTGTTTGCATTTGTCTTCTGCTCCCTTCTTGTCTCCCTCAGCCTGCTCTGCCCGGTCTATCGCGTTCTCCTTATCCAGCTTCAGCATCTGCATCTTCTTCTTGATGGCCTCCATGGTTGATCCGGTCGTGTGTCTGACAGCAGCGGGAAAATAGGGAAGTAAATCCGGACAGAGATGGAGACAGAGACGGAGACTGCGGCACAGGGACGGAGGTGGACAGGAGCGCGCGTGCAGCTAGTGTGAGCAGCTCAAGAAGAGTTGAGGATGGAATACCAGCTGCACGAGCCCCACACTTTCCCCCAGTGAGCATCCGCACGACGACTCTGTCCATATTTAGGCACCTAGAGTTGTCTGGAGAGCGCGCGCGCGTGTGTGTGTGTAAATCACAGGCAGGTGGGTCATCTCTCGACCTGAGACAGAACTCTTAAACAACTCTTGTCTGGAGAAAAAGTAGCCAATGAGATCATGTGAATCAATTATGTTTGATATTTTTCTTCATAATCAGCGATAATCAGACTTTTTTCATGCTGTTCTGATATCAAATGACAACATCTCGTATACTGTAATTACTGGTCTTCTAGTCTACTGCACTTGAGTATTAGTTAGTTCCTTTACCGATTAAGATTATTATCATTTTTAAATAAGAGTAGAGGAGTAAAAATGACAAATGTGGCTTCTAAAAGCAATATTATAAATTAAAGTATTTAATTACAGTGCTTATACAGTACTTAAGTAAATGTACTTTATTGTCTGCCCCGAGTTATGAGAACCCTAGATCTCCAGGGGACTCAGAAACCCCTCTTGTGGCTGCCGGTGTGTTTTAGAAAATGTTATTCTGAAGCAAAATAAAGTGGTGCGGTGATGACATGGAAGTGAGCATCACAAGGAGTCCCTCGACAAAAAGCAATGGGATATTTCCATTGGAATTTAGAATATTGCAGAAAATAGGATCCGTAGCAAAAGCACGTGTATGGTACTTACACATTTTGTTCAGCAGTTAAATCTCTACTTATTAAAAACAATTTTAAGAGTAAATGCAATCGGCACAAGTAAAAAGCTAATATTAGACTATGAAAGAATTACAGCGTGGTCACATGACTTCACGTCACCACCGCTAAGCTAAAGGCGGCTAATGTTCGGTTTGATGACGTTTAGTAGTCTAATTTAATCAATTGTGAGACTTGACTTTCACCATTGGTGTATTAACTGATGTATTTTATCTCGTACAATAAAACGTGGAGATCTTGTCGGCTAGTTTTTACCACAGTTAATAAATAACTTTAACTATGTCACATTACAAACATAACTTACGTTCCGTACATTAAAAAAAACTTCCTTTATTAATCCAAAACCATGATATTTTTACTTAACTCATCTGCTTGGTTTCAGTTCACCTCGTGTTTTAACCGACTTCATAGGGGCCCAGCAACCTATTTTTGCCCGATGGCCCTAGAGGGGGGTTAATCCAACCATGCCTTACTAAACCTTAAGAATTAGTTGCAGCTGATATGATGTATGAGTATATCAGAAAATGATGCTGGTTGTGAACACTTTGACTTTTCTTTAATATATTGCTGAGGAAGCGTAATGTCTACAGAAGAGGGTGACGACAGTGAGAAATGTCAAGAAATGGAGGTCAACAGTGTCACTGAAAACTGGCTTTATTGAATATAAATCTGTTACAGTGCCAATGAGGTGGTGCTGCTGTAATTGAAGGCAAAATGTGAGCAAAAGAACAAAAAGACAGATGATTACAGTCACTAAAGGAATGCTGTGCAATGTTTGTTCGAAAAATACTCAGTCAGAGAACATAACGACTTTGTACACACATGGTGTAAGATTGAAATGATGGTCTGATAAATTATGAAATGAAGTGCATCTAGGGGTATACGGTTAGGATCTGTTGATAATACCTGACCATGTGTATGAAGGCACTTTGTAAGCGCAGCTCCACTGGGGACACAGTGAGCTAACGGCATGCTAACGGAATGCTAACGTCATGCTAACGTCATGCTAACGAGAAGTAACTCAGACTAGCAGTGGTGATTGTACTGTGCAGGAATTCTCTGGAAAGTCTAAAGCACTGCGTCAGGCACTAATGTTGGCACAGATAACACAAACACCGAGCATCCACATATGATGTCAAATGTATCAAAGTTAAATATATGGCTTCATAATCTTTACACAAACAAAATATTCTAATCTAAGGCCTAAAAAATACTGACTGAAAACGTTTTCTAAGATGGCACCTTGTTGGAAGATTCCTTTATAATACATTTCATAGCTCGATCTTTAGAAAAATATGCTTTTCCCCTCTGATTTGTTACATCGCATGGTTCATTTGTCCAAATCTAAACTTTAAAAACTACCATTTTATTTCGTTTTCTTTAATACAGTATGACAAGTTACATACAGTACTGAACAGAATCACTGGTAATGAGAGCGTTTCTCTCATAACATGCTCACACACAACAAAAACGTCTGCATAGAAAATGTGCATAGAGTATGCATAGTTTGCATAGAAGCCTTTATCGTGCTCTGCTCCATCTCTCTGATATCTGACGGTCGGCAGGAAAGCAGAATTTACCGGCAGGATTTTTGTTACTTTAAGCCACACAAAAAAGCATGTACAAAAACAGAGAAAAATATATATGGAAAAGTATGTGATCATATATAATCAAAAGCACCGAAGGCATATATTTTATCAAAATGTATAATCATTGGCATCAGTTCACGTTTGACTTTAAGAATTAAATACAGAACCAGATTGATAGTGACCGTCTGTGGGGTGGAGTGATGTAGTCCTGGAGCCTTCTGTCCCTACATGTAGCTGGGGAAGGACCTGAACGCCCCACTAATCACTGCTGCCTCACCCCCGCACCCCCCCTCCCCTCTCACTGGTCCTGGCCGTCCTCTCTCAGCTCTGAGGGGAGGAACTTGTACTGCTGCTGTCTGATCGTGGCCAGCTTCCTCCGGGCCTCTTCCAGCTCCCTTTCTTTCCGCAGCATCTCCTCCTGAGCCGCGATGATCTGCAACAGCCAATCAGAGGGCAGGATGTAACCAGAACAATCCATAAGCCCCACCTCCACCCGACATAACTGAGACACACTCTTGGCTGACTATGGCACATTTACAGAAATGTCTGTAAATATCTGTCCCTGATACATTAAATTAATTTATAAAATAATACCAGTGGTGAAATGTAGCTTAGTAAATTCACTTTCTTTAAACACCACACTCAATTTGGCTTTTTTGAGGATGTACTAAAAGTAAAAGTAAAATTGTTTCTTATGAATAATAGCCCATTTCAGAATCATATTTATAAAATGACTGGATTATGATTATATTATAATATGCAAACCAAAACAGATGTAAGTAGCTCAGAAAGTGTGTCTGTTCTGCTCACCTGAGCGATGCCCCCCACCATCTTGCTCTTCACCACCACAGCCTGGTCGTCCTGAGCGTCGAACGCTGCTTTCTGCGCCGCCTTCACCAGGTTATCAGAGGCTCTCTTCACAGCGTTTCCAGCCGCCTGAGGGGGAAACAAACACAAAAAACACGTTATATGTTGAAAATAAAAGGAGCTACCTGACAGAAAGTCCCCTTTTCTATTTGAGAGCTTTACATGGAAAAGACGTTTTGTGGAAGTGCTTGAAAAACCCATAACCCCTTACAATGGTTTGTCTTATTCGGAGCAATGTACCCGACTGTTTCCAAGTTAAGTTTATTTTATTATCTTTATATATTTGTTTCCATTGTTTTTATGGTTAGTCGCTTTGGATCAAAGTGTCAGCTCAATGTCATGCTGTGAAACTAATACAGAGAACTAAAAGCATGCTTAACAGACGTCTAATATATGTAACCGTGGCCCGTGAACTTTTCTTCGAGGGAATGTGGACCCATCAGCTGTGCTGCCTGGAAACAGCAACTCCAGGAAAGGGAATGAGACGTTCCAGCAGCGCTCCGAGAGGAAACCATAACACTTTTTTTCTCCTGCCGAGTGCCTGAGAATAACTGTAAAAGGCAACGACTGCTGAACTCCTCCGAAAGCCAAACATTTGTCTCATTGGGCGGCTCGCCTCTAAGGGAGAGGAGTTGTCTCCTTTTGCGGCTCCATGGCCTGAAAGGAGACACTCAGCTGGCGGGCACACACACATCAGAGAATCCTCCTCTGGTGGTTTATCTTTGGCTGGAATGTTACTGTTAGTCTGGCCCTGACATCCAGCATAACACAGCGTTAGAGCAAGGAGGTCCGGGGGGGTGTTGATGTTTCTAAAAATGCACATCAAATCCATTTCGAAAAAGCAACGTAACACCCTGTTTTAAGTGAGAAAGAAATCTGCTCACTCCAGGGACGTCCCATCGCAGCTCTGAGGTCGTTCCTCTGGTTTGTTTCCCCGACTCGTTTCAGTCGTGTTCTCAGACATTCAAAGGTTTAAATCAATACAGCCGTCTACATCACTGACCTATGAGCTCACATTTCACTCACACAGCAGCAACCCAACTACGGCAAGCCGGATGGACACTGTCATGTTTCACGCACCAATGTCAACAAGCCAATGGCTAAATGGCTGTGGGATGACGGGTTTTTTTAGGTCAGCAAGGGCTCCCTCGACAAAAAGCAACGAGATACTCCTTTTGGATTATTGCAGCAAATATGTGGAAAACAGAAGAGAATTTTACTCAAATGTTATTTTCAGCAGGATAATATCTACATATTAAAACCACTTTTTACATTTTTGAAGCCAAAATGCAATCCCAAGAAGTGAAAAGCTAACAATAGGCTAAACCAGGGGTGTCAAACTCGAGGCCCGGGGGCCAAATCCGGCCCGCGACTTCATTTTATGTGGCCCACAAGAGCTTGCAAAGAATATAATGTTTATTATACGGTTACGTGCCGCTTTACAGAAGCACGTTGCCCATACATGGAGCACAATGCATCTCAAATATGCCTTTTTTCTTAGAATTTGATTTTTTTCTTCTAAATATGCATTTTTCTTAGTTTTTTCTTAGTTTTTTTTATATTACTTTTTTTTCCAGAAATTGGCTTTTCTTTTGAAATCATTTTGTGACATTCTCACTGAAGAGACTTGCAATTATTTGCCCTGGACTTCTGCTTTCAGACGTAGTTAATTATGAAGTTATTACCCTATCTGATGATAATCCAATGCAGAGCAATATGTAATATAATACATTATTTTATATATATGATATATTTATATATGTATTTTTATATAGTCTTAAAGCGAATGCGAATGTGGCCCGCCATGAAATTGAGTTCGACACCCCTGGGCTAAACAGACTACATCACGGTCACATTGCTTCATGTCACCACGCTAAAGGGGATTATAGTCTGTGTGGTGACGACGCTAACTAGTCTCAGTTAAAGATGTTAAACCAGTGGGGTATTTACTGACATATTTTATGTTGTGAATCAAAATGTTTAAATGTCATCAGGTAGTGTTAACCACTAAACCTCATATCGAGCATCAAAGCAAAACACCTGTAGAAATGAAACGTGGAAACAGGAAGTGCCGACATGCTGACACATCTCCCGGTTTTAGGACTCATAACTGCTACTTAAATTGTAATTCATGTGACAAGGCAATTTGGATTCGTATCTTTAAATCCATCAGAACATCATGTAATCGCTCCCAGGTTGTCCGCTAAAGGATACTGCATTATTGGAGGTGGTACCAACTCAACCTTTAACCGTGTGGATGAGCCAGCTGATTTCCTGAACCTCCTGCTGCCTTCAGGAACCGTCAAACAGAAACCTTTCTTCAGATGCACAGATATTCCACAGAGAGACCGTACGTTACTCAGCACTCGGAATAATTACAACCCTTAAAAAGCACCACGGCACAGAGTGAAGAGAGCAAGTGCTGCTGGTGCAATCATAGGTCAGGGCTAATGTTCCCCATGCTGGAGCCATGGAGCTCTGGTGGGTTGTTTCCAGAGCTCCTGTAGACATACATGTCAGGGAATTACTGCGGTGGCAGCTGCAGGACAGAAGAGGAGGAGATAAGCCACCGCTGATCGGATCGGAGAATATGAGATGGGCCGGCTGATGTGCTCGCTAGCCACACACAGCCACACACAGCCACACACACACACACACACACACACACACACACACACACACACACACACACACACACACACACGCACACACACACACACACACACACAGACACACACACTTAAAGATAGTATTTTTGGGTGGATGAGGTGACAGGAAACACTTCACTTCAAAGGTCACACCCCCGTGCTACGTTTTCATCAGCTTTTCACTTGAGTAAATGGACTTTTATATTTTCTACCACTGCACTTATAAACGTATAAACTGCAGGTTTGAAATGTGTGGATATTTATTAGACATCAAATAGATTGCATTATGGGAAATGTAGGATCTAGTGTTCAGGATATCGCAGCCTCCGTTTTTTATTCCGTCTCTGTCCAACTTGATGGAAATGCAATACATCCAGGAGTAGCCCTTTGAAAAGAGTGGAATGCAGCTGAAGGCGCTGTCACCTGGGCTAAATATAGAGCAGACTAACCCTGATGCAGCAGCTGTGCAGATCAATCAGCTCACCTGTAATCCTAAACACTCAAACTCAGTCTATTAATAGACCGTCCAAATACCGCAGCTGTTGCAGAAGCACTAAGGCTGTGATTGGACCATTGTTCCCACAGCAGGTACTTTAGATCTGATTCAGAAGCACAGCTCACTACGCATTTCACAATATCAGGTGTCAGTCTGACGAAGCGGTATTTTTTTAAGCTTCTAAAATCATCAAAGATGGTTGTGTTCGTGCCAATAAAGCTTATTTGAATTTGAGAGGAAGAGAGAGAGAGTTGTCCTGGTGTAGAAAATAGCATTTGGTCAAAATGTACAATATATTCCAATTGATTATGTATATCTAAATGTTTGTTGTGTTGTACAATGCTTTGGCAATACTGTATGTCATTGTGTTTATGCCAATAAAGCTTATTTGAATTTGAGAGACAGACATTTCTGTGGGTGTAAATACTGCTGATGATGCAGGATGACAGCTCCAAATGTGGCCAATCAATGAGATGCTCGTCAGCCCATGTGACTTTGAATGTCCTCCTGCTGGTGCATTGTAATAAGTCAGTGTGGAAACAAAGCATACAGGAACCACAAGGCACCGGAGGACCCTTTGTTTCATGGTGAGGAGGCCATGGACTGAACTACAGGTGTGACAGGGACCTTAGACACATGAAAACTATATGCCGTCTTCGTGTTGCGGCTGCACTGGTCAGGTAATAAGTGTTGCTGCAGTTTGGATGTCTTGGGGTGACTGCCGGGCCGTCCACACCACAGCTTCGACAGCTTCAAAAACGGTTTCCAGCGCGTCTGCCCATTCACTTTGAAAGGGGTGACGTCACGTTGCCTTGCTTTTCGCCGAACTGAATTGTGGGTAGCATAGCGGTCCGTCTCTGGCGTCGCCGGAGTAGCCAGCGCCAGCCAATCAAATCGCGTTTCTGAAAATCTGACAGCTGAAGCCGTAGCCAATCAAACCGCGTCTAAGCTGGGAGAGATATCCCGCCGTTCATTTCTATATTTCAAAAGAAGACGGAGGAGAAACTAACTATCGCCGTAGCAAATCACCCGGTTGTGTATGACCAGACCCTCTTCACCTACCGGGATACAAACCGGAGGAACCAGGCATGGAGGGAGGTGGCAGAGACAGTGGGGGAAACTGGTAGGTTTTCGCCTGTTTGGGGAGTTTATATCCCCGGGGGTTTTTGCTTTGTATGTCGGGGGCGGGAGATTCATGTGATTGGTTGTTGGTCGCGTTGCTCGAATAAAATCCCCAAGCTCCAGACACGCCCAGCTCCAAGCTATTTTTGAAGCTGTAGCGTGGACGCTCCGTGAGTCTGTTGCATTGTTATATCTTTCTGAAATGTAAGACTTGATTTGACTTAGTAGTAATAAACCTTTTTATTCACTTTCAAGGTGTCGGACTAGAACTTGATCTCACCATTGGAGAACATGTATTCTAGGTTGATGAACATAGCATGTGGTTTGTGTAGAAGGTGAGCAGAAGAAAATAAATCTGCACCAGCTCTAGAAAACAATCAAATGTTTCTCAAGAAAAATAAAATATTCTCTGGTTTCAGACTTTGATTTTCTTTTTTTGTGTGTTCACCTGATTTGTATTTGAATGTAATTAGGTTGTGAACTCTTGGCGATTAACACCCTATAGTGAACATACCTTTTAAATATGTGAATTAATTTATTTTAAATGATATGTATCTGTGGACATCCTTGTGTCTGTGAACACAAGCCAAGTACCACCTACTCTACAGACTGGCTTAATGTGATGCACAAGATTTTTGTCATGGAAAAATTCACAATGGCTCTAAGACTCAAGACACATTTGACAAGTGTTGGACGGGATGGATTGAGTTTGTAAAACCGTATAGATCAGACTTCAACTAAAAACTATATTTGTAATGTAATAATTCTCTGCTACACACAGTTTTGATTGTTGTTGTGTCTCTGTCTCTTCATGTTCGTTTGTTTGTATGCGTGACTTTCATTATTTGTTTTGTGAAATACAAACAAGAAAAGTAAAATGTAAGAGGGTTTGTAACTGTTGCAAATAAAAAAGAAAATAAGACTTGAAGACGTGGTGCTGACCTGCAGCCTCTTCATGGTCTGGGAGTCCTGGTCGGCCTTCACTTTGCAGGCCACCAGCAGCTGGGCGGTGGAGGCGGACACCTGCTTGGCGGAGGACACGAGCTTCTCCTCGCTGGCGTGGCCCTGCACCGCCGAGTTGGCGGCCTCACACAGGTTGTTGGTGGCCGCTGCGACCATGCGAGCCTGAGGAGGCAAAGGCACCGCGGTGAGGGGGTTTCAAACTCTGAGACATTCTTCAATGAACCTTAAAGAGGGGGAAGACTTACGGCAGAAATCAGACCCTGGGACCACTGGCCATCGTCCACAGCGTTGGCTTGGATCGCTCCAACCTAAAAGCACAGAACACTGGATCAGCATCACACATCCAATCCATATGTGACCTGCTCTATCGAAATCAGTCGCATTGACCCGAACACACATTTTGAGTTGTATACACTGCTGGAAAGAGGAGATTCCTAGTTTTCTAATGATATCAGGATTGTTGTTGTTCTCCAAATAGTAAGCAACATACGTCACATTCTATAATGACTGTCACCGAGTCATCATTTTGAGACAAAAAGCCTTCAAAGTTTCCTCTTCTCTGGAAGTCATCGATCTGATTGGTTATTAGCAAATTATCAAAATACGAAGATATTTTCGTTTGGATTACTGGTCTGGGGGAAGCTCGCGAGTGTGTGTGTGTATACGTGTGTGTGTGTGTGTGTTTGTGTAATTTTGGGTTTGTGTGAAAAAACCCTTACGAGAAACACCGGCTGTTGTTGTGCCTGCTGTGACGTCACGTTACTCCGTTCCCCTCTTGTAATTATGCCGAAGCTTCAAAGCTGTATTTATCATCTGAATTTGCCGAAACAAGTTTAATATTCTGAAAGCCAAGACTTTGTTTATTTGAAATCAGATGAAAACAAACTGGAACGGACCCTGCCGTGTTATTTATGATTACTATATGCGTACATTCATAATGTCAGCGGGAGGGAGGGGGGCGGTGCTGCGGAACAGCAGAGTGCGAGTGAGAGGTGTCTTCGTCCCTTTACGAGCTTCAAAAATGTATTTATCGTGTGATTTTGGAAAGAAAAGTTTCATATTCTGAAAGCCAAGACTTTTTCAAATCAAACAAAACACCCGAATCCCGAAAAAATAGTTTTTTACGCAAATCCACGTTTATTTTGAAATGAGCCGTTGCGACTTCCGACTGATTTCGATAGAGCGGGTCACATACTAAAGATAGGACAGAGCTTCTGGTTTTCTGGGATAAGCATTCACATTGGGTGACAAATCTTACGAAGGTACAGGGGCCTTCTGCTTGGTTTATATTAACAACCTCTCCAATACGGTGAATTGTTTCCCAATAAAATTCCAAAACGATGGATCCTTCTTTTCAGAAAACGGTTTGCTGAAACCGAACGCTGTGCACGCCATTAACACAAAATCACATTTGGTGACGTCTTCATACAGTATTTCATATCTACGCGGGCGCTGGTTCAAAGTTATCCAAGAGACAGTCCTACACTTATTTGTGTTCAGTTGTCTTGGCTTGTACACGGGGTCAAATCCTTCTCAGTTGGAAGGTCAATAGTGTAATAATAATAAGCAGTTTTTGACAATAGATTGGTAGGTGTTATCGTGCTTTTTGAACTATGATAAATGTCTTTGTCTGTGGGGGGTTCACTGTACATGTTGCCTGGAGGGATTCTGAGCACTCATCCTCTGCTGGACGTACCTTCCCTTGCGCCACCAGCTCCCGCTGAGCTGCTGAAGCTGCTTTCACCAGAGCGCTGGTGGCCGCTGCGATGGACTTAGCCGCCTCCAGAATCTGCTCCTCGAAGTTCAGGCTCTCATCTGCTTCCTGTTTACAAGAGAGTCCATACACACACAGGTTACACACACACAGGTCACACACAGGTCACACACAGGTCACACACAGGTCACACACACACACACACACACACACACACACACACACACACACACACACACACACACACACACACACCAACACTGTCACCGGGTAAGGAGCCCCTCCCCACGCATGTTGATGTAGAAGAGACATGGAGAAGAGGGGACACATGTTGATGTAGAAGAGACATGGAGAAGAGGGGACACATGTTGATGTAGAAGAGACATGGAGAAGAGGGGACACATGTTGATGTAGAAGAGACATGAAGAAGAGGGGACACATGTTGATGTAGAAGAGACATGAAGAAGAGGGGACACATGTTGATGTAGAAGAGACATGGAGAAGAGGGGACACATGTTGATGTAGAAGAGACATGAAGAAGAGGGGACACATGTTGATGTAGAAGAGACATGAAGAAGAGGGGACACATGTTGATGTAGAAGAGATGTGAAGAAGAGGGGACACATGTTGATGTAGAAGAGACATGAAGAAGAGGGGACACATGTTGATGTAGAAGAGACATGGAGAAGAGGGGACACATGTTGATGTAGAAGAGACATGGAGAAGAGGGGACACATGTTGATGTAGAAGAGATATGAAGAAGAGGGGACACGTGTTGATGTAGAAGAGACATGAAGAAGAGGGGACACATGTTGATGTAGAAGAGATATGAAGAAGAAGGGACACATGTTGATGTAGAAGAGACATGAAGAAGAGGGGACACATGTTGATGTAGAAGAGACATGAAGAAGAGGGGACACATGTTGATGTCGAAGAGACATGAAGAAGAGGGGACACATGTTGATGTAGAAGAGATGTGAAGAAGAGGGGACACATGTTGATGTAGAAGAGACATGAAGAAGAGGGGACACGTGTTGATGTAGAAGAGACATGGAGAAGAGGGGACACATACTGAAGTATATATAATAACTTGCTTTATATTTTGTTATTGTTGATTTGTAAATTCAACATGTATATTTTCTACTTTCTTGTTGTCTTTTAACTGTTATTGTAACATGTCTGTTATGCTGCTGCAACACAAACATTTCCCAAATTAGGATCAATAAAGTACTTAAGATAAGATAGTACCTTATTGATCCAAATTTGGGAAATTTGTGTGTGGTGTGTGTGTGTGTGTGGTGTGTGTGTGTGTGTGTGTGTGTGTGTGTGCTGAGGTTAACAGGCTCAGCGTGGCTGCTGTAAAAAGCCCTCTGACCTTGGGCTTGGTGCGGGGCCTCAGCTGCTCCAGTTTCTTGGCGGCGGCTTCAATTGCGGCCGCCGCTTCAAACAGCTCGTTCTCCGCGATGACGGTGGGGTCCTCGGGGTCCACCCACTCAGTGCCTGCAACACACACACACACATTTTTGAATTTTTCTTTTAGTTACAATAAAGCAAAGACATACACAATATACAGTAAGTAGGTACCCAAAACCTTTACATGGCTTACAAGAGGAAAAAAAGCTGGGTATCACATTAACATAGCACACGATTTGAGCCACAGATTTCCTATTAGCTGAATATTGTATAATGCGTATGATTTGAATGTTCTTATATTTTTGTTAAAATAGTTCCCTATCTGTGTTTTTAATTTGACTGTTATTTTGTATATATTGATTGTTGTGCTTTTATCTTAATGTGTGCATATGTATACATGTGTCGGTTGATTGTGTATATATATATACATGTAGGATATACACATTTTTTATATATATTTGCATTTTTGTATTCAAGATTGTGGGAAACGGTATTTCGATCTCTCTGTCTGTACTCACACACAATAAAGTTGACTTTGACAATTTGTTGAATGTATGTTTATGTATGCACCACGACATCAAGTCAAATTCCTCGTACGTGTCACCCTACCTGGTCATTTCTGATTCTGATAGTATGGCTGTCTCAGAATGCATTTGAAACGTAATGGACACTTCAACAGGTGTGTAAGCCCTGAAAGTATTTTAAAATCGCAGATTCTATCTTTTTGTATGTACTGTTGCCGACATTTAGATCTTGCAGATATACAGTTTTCTTTTATGTAAGGAGCCAGTTGAGCTGCATCCTATGCATGTATTGAGCAAGAAGTATTATGTGTAATGCGTGCAGTTATTATGCTCCATATATCCTCCTAGAAATCCTACTCTCACTTATTTTAAAACAAAGCTGAAGACTTTTAAAATCAAAAGTCTATTCGTACATGTCCCTGCACGGCAACCTTTTTTCTTGTATTTATTATACCTGTATTATTCTAGTTTGTATTTGTACTGTCTTGGCTTTTAAATGTTTGTATTTGATATATCTAAATGTAATTTTAGAACTTGAAATTATGTTGTTGAAATGTGATTAATAAATAAATTGCCTTGCTTTGTGTCCAAGTGAGTGACTTCACAATTATCAAAAGCAATCACACACGAATGCACATTTTGCTGAGTGTGCTATATTTTACAACAGTTCATTTATGCTGCATAACTTATCCTATTTATAGCAAACAATATTTCAACACTGTTTATTTATTTAAGGTGCAATATGTTTCCAGTGATGTTTGGGGCAAGGCGAGGTCTTACTGTCCTCCAGCCAGTGTTTCACAAACAAACAGTGTGTGTTGCCATGGTGACACCAGAGGATGAAGGTCCCAATAGCAAATCTCTGAGGAGGGAACTCTGCACTCTCATTATGCCGGGTCAATAGGGTTTGGTTACAATAAAACAGCATGTTTGTGGTGTAGTTGTTTATGTCTTCAGTTGCTGTTAAAGTGAAGGAACGTTGAAGAATGGATAAGTGATGTGAAAGGATTAAGTTGAGAGCGTTTCATGCTGATTTTAGAATCATGACCCGACGGCAGAGCTACATGAATCTGTGACATACATCTGTGAGGATAACTTTCCCTCCATTTGACAGATGGTGGGTTCATGATATATCCTTTCGGTGCTATGTACTTGACTCTTTACGGGGGGGGTATCCGCGCTGTTAGAAACTGTAGTAGCCTGCTCTGAGGGGACTCTGAACTAATCCCACTGAAAATGACTGTCAACAGGCAGTGTGAATTACTTTCTGCCAGTCTACACGGTGTACACACACACACACACACACACACACACCACACACACCCAGTAGCTGACTTTGCACATTGGTCTTAGTTCCTTATTCTATTTATGAAACTTTATTTATATAAGTGTCATAAACGGTCTTTAATGTATTCATAATTATTCTTTCCATACAGCGGTGCATTGATGAGTCATATAACCCCCAAAACAGTTAGCTTTTTACCACTTCCTGTTCACTCGTCTCGAAGGCAACGTTTTTTTTGAACGAGTTTTTGGTCAGATGGCTGTTCTTAAACATTAAATACATCGGTAAATACCCCACTGATGAAGGTCTGGAGCATATATGTGTCCTAAAACCAGCGGTTGGTAACTAATGACTTAATGAGACGACTAAACGTCATCACGTCGAACATTAGCCACCGTTAGCTTAGCGGTGCTGCAGTATAGCCTAATGTTAGCTTTTTCACTGCTGCTGATTGCACTTATGTTTCTAAATTCATCAAAGTAGTGTTAATATGTGGAGATTATAGTGCTGAACAAAACGTGTTTGCTCATTTTATTTTCTGCAATAAACCGAAATCCAATATATTTGAGTAGGGAGCGCTTGTGATGCTAACTTCCAGGTATATGCTAGCTATACTGTCTTTATTTATACCAGCTTCATAGTGCATTTATATTAAGTTCTAGACTACTTTTTATAATGTGTATACCCATATATCATACTGTAACTAACATATGCAAATCCTTATATTATTCTATAAAAAACACGTTTCTTTACTGCTTCTCATGCAATTCTGGTTAAACTTTAACTGCATTTCATTGCACTATGACAAGTACTATGACAATACAGTTCAATCTAATTCTAATATATGTTATATTGTACATTAGAACTATTACTTAAACAGTGTGTTCCTATAAATATCCAGCTACTTGCAGTGCCATTGAGGCGAATCAATAAGAACATTGTTAGAGGTAAATTGAGACGGGAAGCGACACCCTGAGGAGTTTCATTTGGTTCTGTTGTCTTTGTGTCGTGGCAGAGGTCAAAGGTTAAACTACCTTTCATGGCCTCTGCAGCCTGGATGAGCTCAGTGACGGAGCCTGCCACTCGCTTTGAGTAGGAGGCCAGCTGCTGCTTCAGGTCATAAGAGGGCTTCTGGATGATCTGTGGGACAAGGGACACAGGCGGAGAAGTATTCAGATGTTGTACTTGAGTAAAAGCAGAAGTACTCAGATCTTGTACTTGAGTAAAAGTAGAAGTACTCAGATCTTGTACTTGAGTAAAAGTAGGAGTACTCAGATATTGTACTTGAGTTAAAGTAGAAGTACTCAGATCTTGTACTTGAGTAAAAGTAGAAGTACTCAGATCTTGTACTTGAGTAAAAGTAGGAGTACTCAGATCTTGTACTTGAGTAAAAGTAGAAGTACCAGAGTGTAGGAATACTCTGTTTCAGTAAAAGTCCTGCATTCAAAATGTTCCTCAAGTGAAAGTAGAAAAGTATTCTCATCAAAATATAGTGAAAGACAGTGAAAGTAGTCGTTGTGCAGATTGGTCCATTTCAGAATAATATATATGATATGTTTTATAATGATTGATCATGAAAGTGTTCTCAAAGCTGATGAAGGTGCAGCTAGTCTGAAGTACTTTGTAGACTGCAGGGTAGCTGGTGGAGGAGCAGCTAGTCTGAAGTACTTTGTAGACTGCAGGGTAGCTGGTGAAGGTGCAGCTAGTCTGAAGTACTTTGTAGACTGCAGGGTAGCTGGTGGAGGTGCAGCTAGTCTGAAGTACTTTGTAGACTGCAGGGTAGCTGGTGGAGGTGCAGCTAGTCTGAAGTACTTTGTAGACTGCAGGGTAGCTGGTGAAGGTGCAGCTAGTCTGAAGTACTTTGTAGACTGCAGGGTAGCTGGTGGATTTACTCCAGGTGGAACTAAAGTCTGATTCAACACTTGATTATATTTCACATCATTCATCCACATCTGTGAAGTAACTAAAGGTATTAAATACATGTAGTGGAGTAGAAGTACACCATGTACCTCTGAACTGTAGTGGAGTACAAAGTAGCATAACATTTAAATACTCAAGTAAACAAGTACCTCTAAATTGTACTTAAATACAGTACTTGAGTAAATGTACTTAGTTACTTCCCACCTTTTAAAAGCTCACATTCTGCATTACCTATGCTTCTTATTGCCATGTACTTGTATTTATCAAATTGCAGCATTTTGCGATTATTTAATGCTAGGAAAATAAAAGTGATATTCCATAATCCATCACTTTCATTTCAGATCCTTGATAGGACAAAAAACAAAACCAAAGAGGAATGTAAAGAACCTTCTATCTTTAAATCTGTTAAACATGTTACTGGACAATCACGTATTCTATTATAAACTGGATTGGGGGTATATCTTTATTTGTCTAACTGTCTGTGCCTATTTCTTGTATCTGTAAATATCTGCAATTGTGATTTTATTGTGCTTGTGTGTTTCTGTCTCTGCTTATGTGCTCTTGTATGTATGTATCATTTACTCATGTATTGTCCTAGAGTTATATTTGGACATACTACTACTGAGTATTTCCATTTTATGCTACATGTACTTCTAATTTACTACATTTTGGAGGCAAATATTGTACTTTTTGCTCAATTATTTAACACTAATAGTTTCTAGATACTTTGTACAAAAGCACATGCTATGCTGCAGTCGTGTAATACTTACTCTACCCACACAGTATTTTCAAATGTTACTAAAATGGTCTTACAATTAACAAAGTATAATAATAAAACTATATGAAATGTATTGGTGATTAAAGAGAATAATAATATTCTATAAAAACTGTCAAAAAGAGACATTCTGCTTTTACTTTTTATACTTTCGTGATATATTTAGTACATGTTGCTGATAATGCATTACGAGTTTGACTTGTCATGGAGTATTTTAAGACAATAGTACTCCACTTTAAGTTAAGAAGTACTTCTGCCTGTACTGTTGCTCGGTGTGTGTCCTCAGACTGTCCTAGGTAGACATGCGGTGTGTGTGTGAGCGGTGTGTGTGTGAGCAGTGTGTGTGTGTGTGTGTGAGCAGTGTGTGTGACAGGTGCAGGGCATTAACAGGGCTCAGGCCATACCCAGCTCAAGTTTATTCAGATGTGTGTTGTCATGAGGAGATAGAGGCAAAGGACGTAACTGCACAAGAACGCATGCAGCGGGGCGGGGCGGGCCACACACACACACACACACACACACACACACACACACACACACACACACACACACACCCTTCTGTTCCTCCCTTCAGAGGGCGAACACACACTACTGTATTCAAATCCCATTTCTCTTCTACTTAATCCCACTGGACATGATTAAGATTGATCTCCACTCATGAACAGAAAACATACTTTAATATATAAATTAAAACAAATATAGATAATTGTATTAACTGTACATGCTGAAATGTCATTTAAGGTCAGAAGTATTAATTAATCACTTAGTTAATTTGCTTAGTGATTTAACCTTTTGGCCAACATTGACGAAGTGTTGAAGGTGCTCTGAGAGTTTGAGTGGTAACACCTATTCTGTTTTCCTCAATCATTCATTTGGGATATAATAATAATACCTTTAGGGATTTCATTAGGTCACTGCTCAGACTTAGTGAGTGCAACCATTTAAGCACGTTACTTGCTGCTAGTTATTTAAAAAACAGCCGTAACCAGAGTGCATGATCTTACTTACAATGCGGAGACGACTCAGCAAGCAGTGACCCAAGTCGATTTTTGAACCAGCTTGTATCAAAAGTCTGTGCGTGTAAAATGTAACCGCCACGCAAAGAATTGAGATCCATAAATGCCCTCTCTCTTGAATTTGTTTGTATATCTGCATATCCGTCTTATATTTGCATAATCATTTTTCACATTTGTGGAAGGTATTTAACATTTATGCACAGATTGTGTTAGAGCCAGTATTTTGATTTATAAGAAAGGCCACCTAATTGTGACGTCTGTAGTCAACGCACTATAAAGGACTACAATTCCCACGGCGCCTGCGCTAAAGCCACAGTGATGGGCAACCTGTTTGAGAGACGCCGTCGAGGAACAGTTTTTAACCGTACAAGTACCCTTTAATTTATGAAGTTATATAAGCATTATTAAGAAAGAAAGAATACCTAAGTTGTTCGTTATTTTATTTGAGTTTTGCTTATTTCTGTTGAATATTGTAAAGGCCTATTTTATTTGTTGCATGTGCAAAGGTTTGTTATTTTATTTTGAGCAAACACATCGTAACATCGTCTAAACCAGGGGTTCTCAAAGCGCGGCCCGCGGGCCAATGGCGGCCCTCGGAAATGTTTCTGGCGGTCCGCGATAGTTAATGCGACACGCTGAAATGCATGCGTTATATTTTAATCCTCCATGGTTCGTATCCAGTAAGAATTAGAATGGAATTTAAGAATGGTGAAACTGCGCCCCCTGGGTTGTCATTCCTAAATTATGAATGACAGCTTGTGGAAAGTTTGCTAGACTACTGGTTGCATGGCAACTAGGCATCTCGCGAGTTGCGGTAATTGGTTAGTCCAATAAAGAAAGGATTTGTTTTGAAATTATTTTGTGTTCCGTTTTTTCTTGGGCGGCCCTCAATCCAATATTGGGTACCTACATTGGCCCTCACTCATCAACACTTTGAGAACCCCTGGTCTAAACCATCGGAGGCCAAGCCACACTTCAAACTGTGAGTAATTTAAAGGAAAGCAACGAGTTAGAACTGTCTGTTTAAGGCGTCTGGTGGCTTGGTGGAAAGACAAGGAAGGAAGCCACGACAGATTGTTTACACAAATAATAGAGATTACGTACAACTCCGTATCTATAGTTAGAAAACACCATGCACAAAACATTACAAGCAACATATCTCTTGAGCACTCTTGAGTGACCATCAGCAGACTGACAGTCTCCCATCCGTCTTTGGATGCGTACACACGTGCATCCACTCATCTGTTAACGTGCTGCTGAGGTTTCTCTGCATCATTGTCTGTGGTATTAAGAATTCAGTGCGGCGCCACTCTTGTGCAGGTCATGCTGTACTCACCGGCTTGCACCCACATCAGTGAGCCACAAGTTTAAAAGGAGCATTGACAGAGCGAAGGGAAAAGGAAAAAGGAAAGGAAAGAGGTCTTTAAACACATGACAGCTGCTGGGATCACACACAGGAAGCAGAGGTTTACTAGGGCTGCTCAATTAATCGTATTTTAATCGCAATTACGATTTTGGCTTGCAACGATTATGAAAACAACATACCGTACTTTTCGGACTATAAAGCGCACCGTCATATAAGCCACAGCAGCTAAACTGTCCGTCTGTCTTGCTCTCGTTCCGTCTCTCGGTTCCACTTTTACTTTGGCGCGCTACCTGTCTCACTCTTTTCCGGCCTCCAGCTTTTCCTGCTGGAGCCCGCCGCTTAAAGGTGGCGAGCGCGGACCGGTCACAGAGCCCGTAGAGTTAAAGGTGGTTAATTTTACCTGTAACATCCATAGATTTAGGAGGTTCCCTAGTGGCCGTTAGCTGTACTAAAAGAAATGGGGGAAAAAGTCGCGGCTTATAGTCCGAAAAGTACGGTAATCGAATTAAAATGATTATTTATTTTTATTTATTTCTATTTTTGAAATTATTTTTTGTATTGGTTTTTCAGTTCAGGGTAATCAACTGTCCAACTTTTTTTTCTTCAATAAATGGATGTTTTCAAAGTAAACGGATAATCGTTTTTAATTATCGTGATATCAATTATTGAGCCAAATAATCGAGATTATTATTTTTGCCATAATCGAGCAGCCCTCGTTTGAACGCATATGCAGCCATCATGCTATCGCTGGAAATGACAGTCGAAAAGATGGGAAAATGAGATCAGAGATAAAGCATACTTTAAGATGGTGTTATGACAATAGAGCACATGGATGAATACAAGAGTGGATCTGTGGAGTCATTGGAGTTTATTCTGGTACAGAGCTGGGTTGAAGTGCAATACATAAAAACAGTCCACAGTATCAGAATAAATAAAGAAATGTCCTTTTGTGCCCCTTTTGTCATTGGTTATAAAATAGTCTTTTTACGGCTCTATTAAAATAGCACGAGTGCAAAGACAAGCAGGAAGGTCACATGTGCAAGGGTATGACATTACTATTTTCATACCCTTTAATACACAGTGAGACTTTCCTGTGTATTCTACGTGTTCTCTTTTGTAACCTGCCTTATAACCGCTTTCTGACTCTATTGTAAAACTAAACTGGCACAATAACGTTTAAATTAAAGAATGTACTACACATTATTTGCGGGAGAATGAAGATAATTCTGCTAAATCTATGACTACAGAGAGAGACACGTTACTTATCAACTCACGCGCTGGGAATATGTTAGCGTAGGAGAAAATGTAATAGTGAAAGGGAGGCGGGACTACCTAATTTCCTGGGAGAAATGTGCAGCTACAGTGTGTGTGAGTGTGTGTGAGTGTGTGTTCAGGTACGTGGGTAGAGATGTCTTACCACCAGCACATGCTCCAGCAGACCCAGATATCCAGATGCACACTCGTTGCCGTAGCGCAGCGCTCTCATTTGGACGTCCTTGCTGACCTCTGGGTGGTACGCAGCTTGCTGAGGGGCAGAAATACAACAATTAACCAAACATCGGCAGTACAGGCAGTACAAGTCAATAAATAAAAAGTATTATAAAATAAAACACGTAAACTGAAGACCAGTACACCGGCTGCAGTGACAGATCATGCAAGTGGCAGAAAGTGGGCAGTCAATGGTCAATTTTCAAACTAAACCTTTATTCAAATCTCAACGACACATCTGAAAGGTTTTGTGACTGCATGTTGCACGGTTACTGATTAAATAGGTGGATGATGCCTTCAGTGTTTGAATTATTATTATTTATTACTATTATTTGAAAGAGTCCTTATCATGGGTTACGATGGAGCAGGGTGGCTTTCACGTGGTCCAGTTAGAGATAAGAAATTATAATAATGATGGTATACACTCCTGTCTGATAGCGCTGATGGAGTGCTGGCACCCAACAGCGAACACCCTGTGTGTGTGTGTGTGTGTGTGTGTGTGTGTGTGTGTGTGTGTGTGTGTGTGTGTGTGTGTGTGTGTGTGTGTGAGAGGAGAGGGTTGGGTTTATTTTGTTTTGATTTTATTTCTGTGTGTCTGTATTATTGTTATTATTTTTAGCTTACATATGCATTCTGTATTCTGCATTTTGTATATTTTGTCAAATTTAAATTTTTCTTATGTACTTTTAGTTATTTTATTTAAAAAGAAAAAAAGTTGTGCTTTTGGTTGTAAATGTTTTGTATTAATCTCAATAATGTGACCACAAAAAAAGATTATAATAATTATGCCATTATTTCAAAGTCAAAATTATACAGAATTAAAAAAATATATTCAAATCCACATTGACACATTGGTCATCAAGCACTCAGGATGTCAGGACGTATATACTGTGTATATAGCTCCTGTTCACCTTGCAGGAGTGCAGCATGTCAGCGATGGCCCTCCTGCTGAGGTTGGCCGTGGCGATGATGTCTTCCTGACGACAAGAATTCCCAGCAGCCACTGCCTTTGCTGTCGCCATGGTGATTCCTTTGGTGGTGCGGATGAACTCCTCTGGTGTGGTGGTTTTCGGCGGAGGCTCAGAACTGCTGAACACCTGAGTGGGAAAATACAGCGGACAGTTAGCGCAGTGTTTCTCAAACTTTTTCATACCAAGGACACTTAACCAATAACAAAACGAACACTAACTCTACAAATATCAAAAACACATTGTTTTTCTAGAACAGATTACAAATCGCCTGAAAATACTACAAACAAGTGGCAACATGTGTGATGAAGGTGTTGCGCTGGGCTATATGATGGAATTAAAAGTGAAACTTAACCTCGGTTAATTGCGGAGATATTCCTGCTAGAGTGCGGAAAACTTAAATGTATTTATTGATTTCAAATGTGAAATATTACCAATATACTCACGGACCACTAGGGGGCGCTCACTGGCTACCAGTGGTCCACGGACCGCACTTTGAGAAGCACTGAGTTAGTGAGATACCTCATCCAACAATCCAGTCAATTTCATGCTAGGATTAGCGTTGAAAATGAATCATTGTTGCTGGGAGAAAACTGCTTCCAGAGGACACTAAAGCCTCTTCTACCGGTGGGTGGAGTAAAGAAACATATTTTCCTAAATGTTAACTGTGACAAAGTCAATAAAGTGGTGCAGGAATGAGTCCTTAAATGTGGAAATGAGTTAGCATTTTACCACTTCTGGTACCCTTGTCTCGAAGTCAGTGTTTTTCTTCAGTAGATACCCCACATGGGAATGTTTGAAGCTCCTATGTGTCTAAAAAACTGCAGCTGCTAATACATTAGACATCATGCTGAACATTAGCCTCTTAGCTTAGCGGTGGTGATGCCACTTCTACACCCTCCTAAAAGTGGTGTTAATATGTTTAAATTACTCTGCTGAACGAAACATATAAGTATCATTAATGTGTGGTAGCACTTGCGATGCTATCTTCCGAGTTAGCCCACAAAACACGTCCTCCCTGCAGCGACCTATGAACTGTCTTATCATGCCATTGTGTATTTTGGTTTATTTTTCTCATCGCTTTTACTGTATGGTCTTTTTATGTTATTATCCTTATTGTTTTGTCATCTTGTTTGTTGACATAGCACCTGCATGTTCTCCTGTTATTGTGTTATGTGTGGGAAAAACCAATACATAAAGTGTCATCACTCACAGCCAGCTCCTGCTTGATGTGTTCGATGGTCGCCTCCAGAGCTCTGGTCCCTTTGGTGGCTTCGTCCTCGACCGCCTTCACCGTCTTCAGGAGGGACGTCACGTTGGTCACCATCACCTGCAGCACACAAGACACATTAAGGCCACAGTTTAGAAATGCGTCTTACAGTGAGATGTGTCTTAACGACCTTCGATCTACCAGCATTAACAGTAAATGCATGCAAACGTGGGTCCATAGGTCGTCTAATTATTTTCATGTCTTCATGTTAACGTGTTCCCCAGGGTTCATACACTTTTTCACCAATGACTTTTCCATGACCGTTATCTAATTTTCCATGACCAAAAACATTACTCTTTCAGCGGTACCACTGGAAATGGTTTATTTTAACATGGAACAGGAAAATAAGGTCTGCATCTGAAACATGTCATGCCGATCTAAAACAAATCAAATAATAGGCTTACTAGCTCCTAAAGCAACTAAAATCTCTCACCAGCAAAATACCTAGTCAGTTAAATGCCATTTTACGTTTCATTACTATACGATACAGTATTTATTATCATTATAGTTTACTATTTTGGCGATTAGATAAAATATAAATTATATTTGACGCAACTTTAACTTTCCAAAACTTTGGGAAAAATATTGTTTTCTATATAGGGTCAATTAACATTTTGAATTTCCATGACTGTTCCAGGTTTTCAATGACCGTAAGAACCCTGGTTCCCATCTTCTGTGGTTTAACAGTCTTTTTGACAGGGCTTAGTTGAATACCCGATTCTGATTGGTCAATTCAGAACATGTGACACTGTTAATACAGTAGTACAGACCGCTGTCAAGGACTAGGGCTCTGTAGTGTTGAAGGACTTGTGAGTGGATCAGAAACTGTAAACAGACTTGGACAGTAAAGTTGTTGTTGTCGCAGTTCCAGCCGTTGGTACGTCAATATAATAGTTTATTTCACAACATACAACAAAGGATAGAATAACCAATGAGTGTGGATCCACTAAACATTCTCCCTTCCTTAAAATGCGCTCCATTAAAGTGTCAGTATGCTCCAATCTAAGTATTCCTCTGATGGTTAAACTGCATCTCAAACCCCCTCCCATCACACAGGACGACCCCACCCTCATGTGAGCAGCCAGCTGTTCCCAGTGGCAGATCTCCTCCTGAGACTTTGGGATGTGTGTCTCACCTTGGCAGAGTTCTTCAGCTGCAGCATGCTGGGGTCGTCGTGAGATTTGCCTGAAGCGGCCTTGGTGGAGCTGATGAGGTACCCCAGAGCTTTGGCCACGTCTTTCACTGCGTTGATCAGGACCACCTGCAGAGAGACGAGTCGTTAGAAGACGCGTGAAGAAGCAGATGTGTTGGTTTTTAGGAAGGCATTTCCTTTAAAGGACAGAACGCTACTGGTCTGTCTCTATTTGTATTGTGTCTGTCGAATTGACCAAAGACAACCTCAACTACAGCTCTTTAAAAGCCGATCAACAGTGTTTGATATATAGTTAAAAACTAAAATTGTGACTTTTAAAAAGTTGCATCCACAGTCCATTTTTACTTTTTAATTATTTGCTTCTTTTAGATTTCTCATCATTTTATACAAACCCTAATCTGTGTTATGCCTCACTTCTTATCCAAGCTGTCGACAGATATTATGTGCCTGATGGTGTCCTTATATATCTTACTATTTTGGGCATTTGTAACGAACAGGACACTTTGGTGCAAGTCAAATGAATATAACATGAGGTAATATTTAGGCGTCTATAAGTGCTACATCTGATGGATGCAGTGTCTAATTTAAGCAATGAATGACGGCTGTTGGTAGCACCCTGATGTCTTGTGTTGTAGCTGAGATAAAAATGCCTTTAAATATTGCCTTTAAATCACATATGAGTGCTTATAGGCGTTTATAAGTGCTACATCTGATGGATGTAGAGTCTAATTTAAACAAAGAATGCCAACTGTTGAATGTATCCGTTTGTATTTTCATCAAAATACACAAACCTAAATCTGTGTTATGCCTCACTTCTTATCCAAGCTGTTTCCCAAGCAGCCATCTGCTTATTGACTGATCTTTAGTGCCTAGTTAGGTCCTATAATATATATATAACATGTGTTTGTATTGATACCTGTTGTTTAAGTAAAGAGTCAACCAAACTTACCGGAGACATATTTTTTCCTTATTGCTACCATATCGATTTTTGGATTAGACGGAACTTCACTAATAAAACATGAAACGGTTGTGGGTGATTGTGGCGACACACACCTGGGTCTCTGGGTCTTCAGATCCCAGGCTGGCGGCTCCCAGTTTGACCACATCAGCCAGTTTGGTGATGGTGAAGACGGAGGACTGGGCGGCCTGGGCCAGTCTCTCCTGACTGGCTCCGGCTCCAGACACCAGCAGCTTGGTGTCCTCCACCAGAGCCTTGGCTGTCTTCAGGATGTATTCTCTGCACACGGGAAGTACACATCTATCACTGAGGAGCTTTGATGGTACACACATGGTGCACATGTTCATACCAAACAGGAGTATATGATGTAGCTTCACGGCATAAATCAGTTTCAGCTGGGAGAAAGCACAGCCTTGTTGATACAGCAGTTTGCAGCATTAACAGGATCCAGTGCTCAAACACGGCACGGCAGTTTAAATAAAGTTAGAAACCAATCCATCAACAACGATACATGCACCTCGATGTATAAAAAAACATGGAGAGAGTGTTTGGATTATTTGGTGTGCATCCCCTTTTCCTGCTGACTTTACATCAGAAGCACATTTGTTGCATATTTATTTGTTTATTTTCTTTTTGCAAATGATTGGCTACTTATTTCAAAGCTATTGGTGTATAATTGTATTTCTATTAGATCTTTATGAACATATTCACAATCATCATTAACTGTCAACAAAAGGCATATTGCAAAGTGAAAATTAATAAGAGAAAGGAGGAAATACATAAATAATAAATTATATATGTATATTATGTTTTGGAGTAAACAATGTACTGGTGATAGACCATGTGCATGCATGTGTTCCTATGGCAACACTAAATAGGATCACATGCATAAAATAAACTGACACTGTGATCACCCCCTACCCCTTGTTCTTTTGTTTTGTTTTGCTCTGTATGTAAGCATTGTCCTTGAATTAATAAAGTATATCTCATTCTATCTTTTCTTTACCGTTCGTCTTATTACATTTACAATAACATCGAAATTATAATAAAAGGAAAACATTTTAAAGAACCTCAATGGCTGCTGGTATTTGGATATAAGGATACACACTGATATGTTTACAAAGGGTGTCCTGGCTGGGGGGGGGTCTGTACCTGTGGTCGGCGAAGGTCTCGGCGTTCTCTCGGTTCAGCGTTCCTGCGGTGGCGAACATGATGGTGGTGTCGAGGTCGGCGATGATCCCCGACACGGCGCTGGCGGCGGTGATGCAGGCCTGGGTGCCACGGTTACCGGCCTGCAGGGACGCCAACACATGGGACACCTGCAACCAGAAGACCGATCAGTCATCAGTGTTTCGACAAGGCAGAAGTCATTTAGAAGTGGAAAGAAAAATATATGCATACAAATGAGACAATGGTCTGTACTGATTGTATGCACAAAGAGAAAAGAGAATTACAAAAAACAAACAATAACAACAACTAAAGTAATCCCCTACTTTCACTGCCAATTATTTACCAGGAACATTGTTAAATGAATATATATGCATGTAATACATATACATATACATACATGCATCAAATACCTAAAATCATTGGATCTATACATACTATACATAAATCTACTGCATACATACATACATACATACATACATACATACATACATACATACATACATACATACATACATACATACATACATACATACATACATACATACATACATACATACATACATACATACATACATACATACATACATACATACATACATACATACATACATATACATACATACATACATACATACATACATACATACATACATACATACATACATACACATATGCTGCATATAAGCTAAACCAATAGCAGATGGTGTTACAGAGTGTGGAATGCATTTTAAAAAAGGTTATCTATGGGATTTTAAAATGTAAAAGAAGGGCTGTGACGGGTTGTGGTCTGACCTTTTCGGAGACTTTGCGGGCGCTTTCGATCAGCTCCTTCTTGGTGAACGAGTCGTTGGGGCTGCACTGCAGAGCTCCGGCTTTAGTGACCAGCCCGGTGCAGCTGAAGCCCAGCTCCCCCACCTGCTTCTTAATGTGGGATCCAATCTGAGGAGACACAAAGACAGGAAATAGGAATGACAACACAAAGACATACTGCTCTGCGTCTCAATTCAATTCAAGGCTTTATTGTGTTATGGCAATTATGGTATTAAAGCTTAATACAGTGTCATCTTAATTAAATGCAACTGCTGTGTCCTGGGAATGGCATGTAAATGTGGGTTTGATAACAGAGGTGTTCGCGAAGGGTTTTATGACACTACAGCAGTGTTTCTCAAACTTTTTCATACCAAGGACCACCTAACTCCACAAATATCCAAAAACACATCGTTTTTTCCAAATCGCCTGAAAATGGTACAAACAAGTGGCAACATGTGTGATGAAGGCGTTTATCTGGGCTATATCATGCAATCGAAAGTGAAACTTAAGCTCGCTCCATTGCGGAGATATTCCCGCGAGAGTGCGGAAAACTTAAATGTATTTATTTCAAATGTGAAATGTTACCAATATACTCACGGACCACTAGGGGGTGCTCACGGACCACCAGTGGTGCGCGGACCACACTTTGAGAAGCACTGCACTACAGGAAGGACGGACATGTGCTCTAGGGGGGTAGCTGCGACACCCAACTGCTCTTTGTAGGGTTGAGTATCGGTATCGTTCAGGGGTATCGTAAAAAAGTCAACGATATGCAACCCTAGTGGTGATGTCGTTTTTATGAATGCATCTTCTAATGTCTACGATCTTGTATGACCGTCGAACACGTGGCTCTGAGATGTATTAAAAACCTTAAAACCCTCGCACTAGTATGTGCTCAGGTTGAATGGTCTGAAAGACTAATTAGCATATCCTTTTTTACAAGGCTATTCTTGGTGTTCTTCCACCTCGTCTGCAGATGTTTTATAAGACAAGATAAGATGGACTTTTATTAATCCCTCGTGGGGAAATTGTTTCTCTGCATTTGACCCATCCTAGTGTTAGGAGCAGTGTGCAGCCATTTTGTACGGCGCCCGGGGAGCAGTGTGGGGAACGGTGCCTTGCTCAGGGACACCTCGGTAGCACTTGATCTTGCCGGGACTTGAACTGGTGACCTTCCAGTTGCCAAGCCAAGTCCCTATCGATCTAAAGTTCTTCTGAATGACAGAATTGTCTGTTACCGTGCTGCTGACTATCTTGGCCACGATTCTGTTGTAAAAGAGATTTTTAATCCCCACAAGACTTCTCCCAGTTAAATGAACGTTAAATAAAAAAACAGGGCACGTATTTTTATTTACTTCATCATTCTCTGCGGTGACGGCTGCATATTTGGCCTCATCTGCGAGATTTCCAAACTCGTTGGTCAGGTGGTTGGCCAATCCTCCGAGGTCATCGGGGTTGGTGTTAGACTTGGTCACCTGAGGAGAGAAGAGAAACGACAATAGTTGAATAATAACACGGGTATATTTCACCAGGTAGATCGTAAAACAAATAAGAAATGACACCAGTACAGAAGAACGTCTACACTTCCGGTACGTCCACACAGCGGCTTTTCAGAAATCTTGAAAATCTTGGAGCTGGGCGTGTCTGACAGCTTGGGGATTTTTTGCGAGCAATATATATATATATATAAACTCCCCAAACAGGCGAAACCCTACCAGTTTCCCCCACTGTCTCTGCCACCTCCCTCCATGCTGGTTCCTCCGGTTTGTATCCCGTTAATAGTTCTGGTCGTAAAGAACCGGGTGATTTGCTACCGTAACTTCTCGTTTGGAATATGAGGAAATGAACTGCGGTCTGGCTCTCCCTGCTTACACGCGGTTTGATTGGCTAGCGCTTCTACTGGCAGATTTGCATAAACGTGTTTGATTGGCTGACGCTTCCAGCTCAGCTTCAAAAGTTGAACATTGCTCAACTTTGGAATCCTGGAAATCTTCGCTTCGCTCCCCCACAATGCAGTTCGGCGAAAAGCGAGGCAAAGTGACGTCACCCCCGTTCAAAGTCAACGGGCAGAGAAGTGTTGGAAGCGTTGGAAGATTCGTCTAAAGCTGCTGTGTGGACGTACCGTTCTTCTATTGCAGACTCAGAAGGCACCTTGGCCAATGATTTGTTCTTTGTTAAATAAAAAAAATCTCACTTCTGATTGAAGCACTTAGCACGGTGTGGCCTTTTGAAAGCTAACCCTTTACATATTTTAATTATGTTCCTCATTATTAATGTGATTTGTTGTTGTCATACTCTGTAAAGCACCTTGGGCTGCGTGCGTCAAGCATGAAAGGCGCTCTATAAATAAAGTGTATTATCATTATGATTCCTCACCATCTCCTGCACGGTGACCGCGATGGCCTTGGCAGTCTTCACCATGGTGGTCTGGTAGTCCACGAAGGTGCCTTCAGGCTCCATGTCAGGGGAGTCTTGCATTTTGTTGATGGAGTCGGTGATGGAGTCCACCATCCCGCCCACGGCCCCCGCTGCACTGGCAGCCTCCGCCAGCGTGGCCCCCAGGTCGTCCACCGCCTCCTTCATCATCTGCACCGACTCCTCCAGGGCCTCCTGCATGTGAGCCGCCTGCAGACACACAAACACAAGATGGAGTCACTGTTGGGAACATCCTGAATGTCCTCTTCCAGTATCAGAGTCCACATGCGATACACGGATCCTGAGGCTGAAGCTCAAGCCGGTGACGAGGGATTCGTAACATTTTTAAGTATTCAGAAAAAGTCCGAATTTTGAGAAAAAGCCCGAATTTTGTGATTTTTACAAAAAATCCGAATTTTTACAAAAAATCAGAATTTGGAGATTTTCGAGAAAAAGTCAGAATTTTGAGAAAAAGTCAGAATGTTGAGATTTTAAGAAAAAGTCAGAATGTTGAGATTTTAAGAAACAAACCCAGTATTTTGTACATATTTTTCTAACAAATCCTGTCTGTCAGTACCTTGGGGTTTCCTCCAGCCTCCTTGGCCGTGTACAGCATCTGCAGGGCGGACTCAGTCAGGGTCTTGGTCTGGTCCAACACGGCCATCTGCTGCTGGCTGCTGACGATCTTAGAGGCTGTGCCAATGGCGGCCATGATCAGGGGCTCAAAGTAGCTGACCATCTGAGACACCTGAAGGCAACACCATACAAGATTAGTTTCAGTTTGCGTGTACAGACAGAGAGATCGAAATACTGTTTCCCAAATCCCGAATACAAATATACGTATATCCTATATATACACAATCAACCGACACATTTACACATATGCACACATTAAGATAAAAACACAACAATCAATACAAAATAACAGTCACTTCAATATCTTTGGGAATGTACATTAGTGCAAGATTATCCATAGCAGCGTACAAAAGAGTCAAGTACATTTTTGAGGTACTTGTACTTTCAGTTTCTGCTATTTTATACTTCTACTACATTTTGGAAGCCAATATTGTTGTTTTACTCCCTTGTGTTAATTCAACAGCTTTAGGTACAACTTACTTTTTAGTTTATTAAATACATGTTGACATATACCTTTAACAGCTGTGATGAAAACATGTATGTATCAATAATCATAATCCAGTTATTGAATATATACGTTTCTGAAATGGGCCATTACTCATAACGAGTCGTTTATTTTTGGTACTTTAAGTATATTTGGATGTTGAATTTTTTGTACTTTTCCTAAAGATTTTGAATGCAGCACTTTTACTTGTAACCGAGTACTTTTACAATTTAGTATTGCTACTTTTACTTAAAATCTGAGTACTTCTTCCACCACTGCTTAAGCATGTTAAATCCAGTCAGTGTTCAGTTGGTCCGCATCAAATGTTTTTGAATTGTTGTGCAATACTTTATTTTGAATTGTTCTTTTAGTGACAATAAAGCAAAGACATACACAATATACAGTAGGTACCCGAAACCTTTACATAAAAACACAAACATCTGGGTATTACATTGACAGTTCCTGAGAATAGTTAAAGCTGCCAGTCGACAGCATCGTAGGCGTAAACAAAAAGGCCAAGGGTAGAATCAAATGTTTTACCTTGTGTCCCAGCTGAGAGGCTTCAGATCGAGCGGCCACGCCCACAGGATCGATCAGATTGCTGATCTCATGGACAGAGGCAGCCATCTGCTCATGGAGAGCCTGCAACACACGCACACGCACACACACACACACACACACACACACACACACACACACACACACACCAATCATCAATAGGCGTTTTAACCCAAACACACATTATCCTCATTCTCCACGGTTGTCATGACAGTTATGATAGATGTCAGGCACACTGCACAAAGTTTTCCTCTATCATTTCATCGCCCTAATTAATTTCATAGATTGTGTGTGTGTGTGTGCGTGTGTGTGTATGTGTGTGTGTACCTCCATGGAGATGTCCTCTCGGGGGGTGAGCTGCTGGCTGATGGCTGCCAGAGACGCCTGGTCCACCTCTCGGATGCAGCCGTTCAGAACCTCAATAGAATCGTCGCACTCTCTCTGTCCAGGAGCCTTCTCTCTGCACACACACACACACACACCACACACACACACACACACACACACACACACACACACACACACACACCACACACACACACACACACACACACACACACACACACACACACACACACACACACACACAGTGAGAATAATAATAATAATAATAATACATTACATTTGTATAGCGCTTTTCCCGGTGCTCAAAGACGCTTTACACAAAATCAGAAACAGCAAAAAATAAATATTTCTGAAGGATTCAAGAGTGTGTACAGGGGGAGAAGTGGCTGTAAGAAGCCAGTAATAGAGCACAGGGGCATGCTGGGACTCTGATAGCTAAGTAGAGGAACAAATCACAAGACCCTCAGAGTGGCGGCTTACCTCATGTTGGTGATGAGCTTCTTGATGGAGTCAGACACGGTCCTGGAGTGTCCTGCCAGCACGGACCACTTGGGGGGGTCTTTGGGGTTCACAGCCAGATAGCGGGCCGTCTGGATGAGGCCGGTCGAGCTCTCCAGCATCGTCTTCGCCGCCACAACGATGGGCTCCATGGCTGCGTGACCCTGAGGAACACAGGTGGAAATCAGGATGAAAATCAAATCAGATCAAACTTTATTGATAGATACATTTGACTGTATTTTTAAATTATTTTTTATGTTATTATAGTGTTCTTAAAATAGTTCACTATCTGTGTTTTTACTTTTTTTTTACTTTTATGTACGCACCACGACACCAAGTCAAAGTCCTCGTACGTGTCAACCTACCTGGTGATAAACCTGATTCTGATTCTGAACACAAAGTGCTTCACAAACCAAAAACATGAACAAATTCTACACTAACCCCCGTTCCCAGGTAATAACACACAGCTTGAATTCAACAAGAAGAATACATTAATAAAATAAGAATAATTACATTTTGATTCAATTATTAAGAGGTGGGTTAAACGGTGGGTCTTGAGTTGGTTGTCTTAATTGTATGCCATTGTCTTGTGTATCCATATATGTTATTAAAATGCAAGTAAAACTGGAACTGCGACCCGACCACGGAGAAGCGGGAGAAGATGGATGGATAAAGCAACATTTGAAAGAGAAGTACCTCTGGGCTGATCTGAGCAGGAATGCTGGCGAACTCTGGGTTGGATGCGAAGGCGGTCAGGTTGTCCACGGCTTCGATCAGCGGGCCGGTGGCAGCCTTACACTTCTCTCTGTTCTCCTGGTTGAACGCTCCGTCCAAAGCCTGCACAGGGGGGTTTGATGTTGATTGTACAGAGTTGATTTCCTAATTATCAAACCGTTGTCTGTCCCTCAGGGGGTCGAGCCATTCTAACATTCGATTTGGGAGCTGTGACGGACAATTGAGCCTGAGGTGTACTGGTTGTTTCAAAGTTAAAGGTTCTGACAGAATTGAATGTTCTGCTTCGGACAATTTACTTCACTTTTAAAAATGTTTGACAATTTCTGTTTGGACAGGTAAGGCAAGTTTATGTATATAGCACCGGTGTATGGAGGTGTTACCGTAGTTACATGCCACAGTTGGTGCTTGTGTGTGTGTGCTTTTTAATCATCCATAAGTTCTAATGACCAGAACAGAAAGGATACCATGAAGGCTTACGAGGTCAGAGAATCAGCCGTTTAGGAAAATGCAGCGCTAAGAAATGCAAACCTGACTATTTCTTATGTATCACACAGAATTTAATTGGCCACGATTTGTACGAGACTAATACTACAAACCTTGATGGACTTGACGAGGTTGGCGGTGGTGTTGGCCACCTCTTTGGCTGACTGGACGAACTGCCTCTTGGCGACGGGGTTGGGGGTCTTTGAGGAGGCCAGGCGGCAGGCGTTACACAGGGCGGACGTGTGTTTGGCCACGATGGTCGCTGCAGAGAGAACCTGGACAGAAAGACGTTCACGTTATTATTTGACAGTCAGGTTCTACGGCTTCATCAGGACGATCAGGTGCTCTCGGTGCACCTGTGACTGTGTGCAGGAGGGGTCCACCAGGTTCTGGCAGGCCATCTGAATGGACTGGTTAGCCCGGGCGAACTGGGACGGATCCACCAGACCCTTCTGACCCGCTGAGCTGTTGGGGTCCGACACCCCCACCAGGTAGGCAGCCTAAGGACATCAACGTTTTGTGCTTAGTGTCAAATTATCATATAATCTTTTAAAGGTGCCCTATTGTAATGTTGTTCATCAATATATCACAGCTCTCAGATACAAACATGTCTCTGAAGTGTTTGGCTCCAAACACCAAACAGATCATTACAGCATTACCCATAATCCCCTCTGTTTCAGCCCTGTTTCCAAAGTGCTGATTCTCTGTCTGTTACTTTAGATGAAGACAAGGAGCCCCTCCCCACGCCCCTCTGAGAGACATTTGGTTACAAAGAACTCAATCGAGCTCTAGAGGAGATTCAGGTGATAAAGTGACACATGTTGATGTAGAAGAGACGTGAAGAAGAGGATTTTGCATATTAGGTGACCTTCAAGATAACAACAAAACACAACTGCTCCTCTTCCCCTCAGAGCTGTACCTGAGCAGCTGCCTCCGTCAGACCACACAGAGCTTTGGAGCCCCCGCTGACCGAGTCTCCGAACTCTGGCAGGTTGGAGTTCTTGGCGTGGTGGGAGATACCAGCCATCGACTCCCCGAGGACCTGTCGACAACACATAGAGGTGCAGCGGGATAACATCAGAGGTGTTATATATGTTACATGTTATATATTGTTCGTACGATTTGCACAATTTTACTTTTACTTCTTATAATGTCTATAAAACCGTATATCTTATTATTTTCATATTTGATTCAAGCCATACTGAAATGGAGCGATGAAACCAACCTTAGAGTTCTCCATGACGCTGTCGATGCAGTCGAAGTAGGACAGATCGTTGACGGCCTCTGTCGGGTTCTCCAGCATCCCCCTCACAGACTACACACACACACACACACACACACACACACACACACACACACACACACACACACACACGTGCACACACACACACACACACACAAATTAACAATGTTAAAGGTTACGACAGGATTGCATATTGCTCACGTCGAGAGATTCCCATCTGAGGGCCCGTGTCCACATACTGTAGCGCCGGCGTCTTCTTTCAACCGATTCTAATCAGAACAGAGCGCGTCTCGTCTCATGCGGCTGAATATACAACAAACGATGCAACCAGCGTCTTTTTTCCGAGCGCTCTGAGCACTCGGAGCGTAAAGTATTTCAGCGTTTCAGAAAAAGCGGCGGTGACGTCACTGTGGACATGGTGGAGAAGCTTGTGCTGGACCGCTGGACCGTGTTTTCAGACGGAGATTATAATAACAAAGATCGGCCGGGTAAACATTAATGTTGCTGATATTGAGTGTGTGACTTTTATCATCCTCCTACTTCGCTATGCGGTGGTCAGACTGAGCGCTGAAGCTCGATCAGACAGAGTGGGAGAGTTCTGGTTTGTAGTAATAAAACAATGTCAACGAAAAATGTAATGGCACCTACAGATAATTGTAACCAAGGGGGCGAGGCTAGTCTGTGATATTGTTTTTTGGATGAAAGAAACCCACCCGCGCCTTACTCCCATAACAAAGCACTATATGGACACAGGCTCGAACACTGCAACATTACAGCTCACACAGTAGCTTCTAAAGACGTCACACACAGCTGAGAGCAGTCCCAATGAGGGGCCAGCACACAGGTTCAGGGTCGAGGGTCTGCACACAGGTTCAGGGTCGAGGGTCTGCACACAGGTTCAGGGTCGAGGGTCTGCACACAGGTTCAGGGTCGAGGGTGTGTCGGGACAGTAGAACCCAGAATGAAGAGAAAATATTCTGTTGTTACCTCCAGCTCTCTGAGAGCGTTGTCGCACTCCTTCTGACCCGGAGCCTGCTGGGTGCACATGGTGATGAGCTGGTTGATGCTGTCTGTCACTGCCCTGCAGACGCAGAGACAAAGAGACGTGAGACAGAGAGCAGGGAGGTGTGTGTACAGTAACTGTAAAGGCCGGCCCCCCCACTGACACTTTACCTCTGCCACATCATCTCTATGCATTACATGAATGTACCGAATGTACACAATATCTGTTTTTGTTTTTTTATTACTGCCGAATTGTATTCCATATTTTATTCCATTCTATTTCTATGTAAATACTGCTATATTTTACTATATTTTTTTATTATTCTTTATATTTTTTAATGTTATTATAGTTTTCTTAAAATAGTTCTCTATCTGTGTTTTGAATTTTTGTTTTACTTTTAAGTATGCACCATGACATCAAGTCAAATTCCTCGAACGTGTCAACCTACCTGGTGATAAACCTGATTCTGAACATATACAGTATATGAAAGGCAGAGAGATACAAGATTATCTAAAGCCATTTTAAAGAATTTCTGTCTAACTTATAGTATTCTAAATAAGACTGCATGTTTGTTGAAGGGGCAGTGTGTGTGTGTGTGTGTGTGTGTGTGTGTGTTGTGTGTGTGTGTGTGTGTGTGTGTGTGTGTTACCGAGCGGCGGCTGCCAGCTGGTTCTTCAGGTTGGGGGAGCTGGGGTCCGTGGACAGGGCTTTGGCCGACAGCAGCAGCTTGCTGGAGGACATGGAGATGGTCTTCAGGTTGGACACCACCTGGGTCTGGTCCTCTTTAGACTGCAGGAGGAAAGGACGTACGGATATCATACATCTGTGTCCTGAAATTAAACTATTTATTTTGACTTAATTTTACTTTGACCATTCTGCTACCACATATACTAGAAACAGCCAATTCATCCATACATTTGTTAATTAGCTAAATAGAGAGAACTTGACCCTTATTTCAAGTACATATATATGGCCAAATTGTGTCGCAAATGTATCTTGAATTAGTTTCATGACCCATATTATAATATGGTAATATAATATAAAATAGTTTTTCTCTGATGTATTCTGCTTTGAAGTTGTTGAGAATTACTCAGCTGTCATCTCATGAAATACTTCAGAGGCCTCCCACAGTGGATCTAAAGAGGAAGTTAGCAGCAGGAAGTCCTCGTGCTGAAACCTTTTGGGCCCGTTTCCCCTCTGGCCACAGGCAGCATCACTTCCTGTAAGTATTCTGTCGTTATGCTGACCTGGGATGTTCCCGCCATGTCGACACCAGCATCCAGGAAGTTGCTGAAGTCCTGTCCGAACTTGCTGGTGGCGCGGGAGAGGTCCTGCGTGGTCCCTCTGGAGGCCTGCACCACCTCGTTGGCAGACTGGTTCAGACCGGCCGCCACCTGGTTGAGCTGACCCTGAACCTCCTGGAAGCTTCTGCCGCTGGACGGGAACTAAGGAGAGAGAGAGAGAGAGAGGAGAAACATGAGAGACACAAAGGGACAAGAGGTCGCCATACAGTAGCACTAACATCTGGGAAACTCACAATTTTAATGCATGTTTTTTAGTCAGACTGGTTTGTTGTCATTCACGTGAATGCGGTTTTTGGGTAAAGAATACAGCGAAAATAATAAGGAAAACAAAGTATGTGTGACGGAGATATATCATAAAAACTGAGAAACCGGCAAAGAGAGGTTTAGATTACGTTTTCAAATCCCTTTTTGCAAAGACTGAAAGAAGTGTGATGACATTTGAATGGATTTGGGCAGCTTTAAAGATAATATCCCATACTGCTCGTGGTCCCATTAGCAGAACTGCACCCATAGTTAAGTATTTGTTATTTGGGACCCCACCTACAGTTTTGTTATTCATTTTTAAACAACAGTGTTTGGGCACTGGTCCCCTCACAGGGAGGATCTTCACTTGGAAAGCCACACACCTCAGTGAGAAGAAGCACTCATCTCACCACCGTTCACATTGTTAGTGATTCAATCTGTATTACTCACAGAGCTGGACAGGAGAGCCTTGCTGGCTTCGCCCACAGTTCGGATAGCGTTGTCCACATCCCTCTGGCCAGGAAGGCAGTTCACACACCTGTTCAGGGCCTGAGACACTGCCTTAGCCACCTACACACACACACACATTTTGGATTTTAGATAATAATCAGAACTTTAAAAACAGAAATCAATACAACTTTGGGAAGTCGGCCAACAGCTTGTTTTCTTACACCCCTTAAAATCAAGAAAGCTTTAGGAATATGAGCTCTCAGGGATTAAACACACTCTCTCTCCCCCTCCCTGGGTCTCACCTGGGCGAGTCGCTGCTGACTCTCTGGGTCTCCGGGCTTGGCGATGGCCCTCTTGGTCTCTTCGATCAGATTGGCTGATTTGTCCATGACGTCTCCGGCGCAGTCCAGAATGGCGTTGCGTGCCGCCGGGTCGTCGGTGGTGGCGGCGACGGCTCGGGCCCCCGAGGCCAAAGACTTCAGGGCCTGGGCCACATCTCTGGCTGCCATGCCTGGGTGAAGGAATTACCATGAGCTTTCAATTCAATCACATTAAAACAACACAGCTCTGCCTCAAAAAGCTTATTGCAGCTAATTATTATCAGCTGGTTATTACTATATCAAGCAAACAGGCAAGTTGTGTGATTGGCTGTTGGCTCATTGAAATAGAACAGAAATCAGAACAGCCAATCACAAGACTGCACTGTTTGTCGTGATGACAGAAAAACAATGGTATAATGTTTGGCTTTACAAAATAAAATGGTCATTTCGTAAAATAAAAAATGACTTGATTAACAATTTTATAATAATTAGCTTACTTCCAAACCTGTATTAAAATATAAATACATGTTAAAGTTATTCTGTGTATTGTATCTGTATTTAAACATATGATGATTTTTCAAAATGTTATATTTATGTCTTTATTTGGAACACTTTGGGTGTCTTTATGATCTTTACAAGTCCATTTAAGTTGTCTATTTTACAAATAAAATGTACTGTTTCCTAATTTCTAAGTTTATGTAGCAGTAGTTTGTAGGCTTTCTTTCATTTATTAATATTTGCGGTAAACATGAGTGTCTCTTTTTGATGTTGCACCCACCGGTGTAGTTCTCGTTGCCCTGCGTGGCCTCGCTCAGCAGCTGGGCCATGGCTGAGCTCACTGCCTTAGTGCTGCTCCCCAGATCCTGAGAGGACTTCTCCAGCTGAGACACAGAGAGGACACACACTGTCAGCCATACTGTTCGTAATATCAGTGTGTGTGGGTGTGTGTGTGTGTGTGTGTGTGTCTCACCGTCTCTCCTGGCAGTGGTTTCAGTATCCCCGCCTTAGCTGAAGCCTTGGCCTCCTGGATTTCCTTCTCCAGACCTCGTACAGTGGACAGAGCGTTTTCTATCTCCAACGGACCGCACGCCTCCTGAGCCTGCATGCACAAAAACACACAAACACACACATATCAGTGAGGTGTCTGTCTGAGCGACAGGCTTTAAAATAATTTACAGGAGATAAACTTTTTATGTAGAAAACTTGTTTTGTAGAAAAGCTCAACATTTTTAAAAAAATAAAATCTCATGCCATATGAAAAGGTTTGACACCTCTTCATATGGCATGAGATTTTATTTTTTAACAATTACATTTTCAGACTTCAAGTGGCAATTTCTGAGAAACGTTTTCCCATTGAAGCGCTTGCTAAAACTGACTTGGATTTTTGGATTATAATACAAAGATGTTCCTACATGAGGCCCATCATTTACTTAAAACATACAGTAGCACTGCCTATCAATTCATATCAGGAATATTTTGTGTTTTGTGCAACATTCAATTGAAATGAGGCCTGAAGAACTTGTTTTGTAGTAGAACTGAGATTAATTTATACAACTTGCTAGTGAATGTTGAGGTGAGTCCCCATAATTAAGACAATGCACTAAAGTTGTGCAGTACCTTCTGTGAGGTGGTCCGGAGCTCAGCCAGAGCACTGGCCAGGTTCTTAGCACACTGACTGAGCTGCATGGCTGAAGCCTGGTCTCCGATGGTGGGGACTGTGGCCTTGGAGGCTGTCACCATCCTAGCACCAGGCTGGTGGAGAGGGAGACACAAAATATTAGCATGTTTCAAACCAAGAGTTCTGGAGGAACAAAAGGACCAATCACATAACCCAAATAACCAAAAAACCAGGAAGAGGCGCCACACAGAGCGCCCCTCTGATTCTAAAGACACATCTGTGTGTAGCTACATGTATCACAGCTGTACCACTATAACTGAACTGTTCTGTTAGATGTCAGTTACTGTTGTCCTGTAGACTGCTGTACTTTATTTGTGAAATCTAGCGTTTTTTCCCGTGTTCACTGAGTGAAATCAGCTGCTTGTGTGTCAGTCACCTGCAGGAAGTTCTGGCTGGCACTGATGAGGGCCAGCTGAGCACTCGGGCTGTCGGGCTGAGACTGGCTGCCCCGGACCCCCTGAACCAGCTGAGGGATCTGCTCTGCCACCGTCTGATAACACACACACAAACCAAACAAACACATATATATTACATTTCACTTAGTTGACGATTTTATACAAAGTGCCTGACAAAGTGCAACTAACCATGAAGATACAGAATCAGAAAAGCAAGAAACATGAGGGTACATTAGCTTCAAAACCTAATTTAAATTACATGTTTTTCAACAGAGCAAGATGCATTGGTGTACAGAGAAAAATGGAGGGGACCCAGCACAGAGCCCTGAGGGACTCCGGTGATAAGTTGATGCATTTTAGAGACAAAAACAGCAACCGAAAGGGAGAGGTCCGAATGGTATATTATCATTATATTGTAATACAGTGTAGTACATATACATTAAGACTGTTAGACCTCACAACTAGATCACTTTTATCAGTGTTGGACTTAAAATGGTGCAAACAAAGATGTGAGAGGAAAAAAGGCAGAAACCGAGAGAACAGACAAAGGGTAAAAATGAAGAAAAATAGGTGAAACTTTGAGATTTAGCCACTGTGTCTGTAAACCTGATGTATACATTGAGAAGATGTTACCTTGCAAGCCTGGACCAGCTGCTGCTGTGCCGCATGGTTCTTGCTGGAGGAGGCTGCGTGTTGGGCGGCAGCGATGGTTTGAGTGGCCGCTGCTGCTGCCTGTTTGGCTGCATGCTGATAGGAAACACAAAACATACATAAGCTACATTAAAACAGTGTCTCTATATACTGTAACAAACATATTTAAAGTTGTATAGGTGGTTAAATAAGTGGTGGCACTAAATTGGCAGCTAATATCATTAATACTGGGAATGAGCTTCACGTCAGCAAGTCAGGAGAGGTCTAAACATGTTCCATTGAACTGAGAAAACAAGAAAATTAAGTAAAAAAGGTTGGAGTTTTTTATACAAGATTGTTCCTTAATTAATGTAGAATAACAATTACAATATTTCTTATTTTCTGTGTAACCTATGATACAAAAATGTACGAAAAGACAGGGAGCATCTATTTTAGGGAATGATAGAGATTTAATTGAAAAAAATTAAAATTGGATTTGTGAGGTGGATTCAAAATGGTTGCATCCATCACTATTGAAGCTACACTGTTTAAAAACCTGTTAATTCTAGCGACTGAGGACCTGTTAAGCCATCTTCCTCCAGTCAATCCAATACATCTGTGTTATATGCAAAACTGGATGATAAATGTCGCTCAGTTTGGGCTTTTCTCTTTCTCCTTCTGTTCTACCTCGAGCTTGTTGACCAGGCGTTTCTTGATAGCGTTCTGTGCGGCAGCGTTGGTGGCCATACGCAGACCTTCAGCTGCCTCTCGAAGCTTCTGCTGCTGCTCCTCACTGTCGGGGTTCGCTGCTGCACCCTGGGAAGGAACACATCATTACACATTATTAAAATAACAGACTAAATTCAAAAGAACATTATGGACAATGTCCCTGTGTAACCGATCCTGCTCTGCTAAAGATGTCACTCCTCGTGTAAAATGCTTTTATTTATTTTTATTTACTTAAAAAAATTCTAATTATCTTATTTATTTCCTTATTTTAACTTGTAACTGTTTTACTTTATTTTATTTCATATTCTGTTTTACCATATTGGATGGAAAAGTCCGACAGTATGTCAGGATATGTCTTGATTTGTAAAAATTTAAATAAACAGTTCAATAAAAAAAATAACAGACTCATTCAAATGAAGAGGTTTGTTCATTGTGTTGAACGCAGACTGAACGAAAGAGAAAAGCCAGACCTTCGCAGCCTCCACCATCTTGGCGGTGGCATCAGCCAGCAGCTTAGCGGCGGACAGAAGCTTGCGTGAGTTCTCCAGGTCGGTCTCTCCTTCGGCGTCCATCTTGATGGCGTTGACCAGATCGGAGGTGGCCTGGGCGAGGATACGGGCCTGACGGACCATCTCACCTAGTTACAGAGAGGGGAAGAGGGTAGAAAGGTTCAAGGCTTTTTATTGTCATTCGTACATAGCTGCAGTCTAGTTATGTCGATGAAAATCTTAGGTCACAGGCTCCTCCAACAGAGCAACACAATAAAACAGATAACAACAGAACAAATGGTGAAATACAATAAAATGGAATAGAAGTAGGTTTTGTCAAAGAGAAATTATCTCATCAATCAGCAAAATGGACATGTAGGGCTGAAAAATATATCGTTATTATATTGGAATCTTGATATGAGGCTAAGTAACGCGTTTGATTTTGTATGTATTAATATTGTTATACTTCATAAGTGTCTTTTCCTGCATTACAGAAATGTGGTTAATATCTTTAACTTACCAGATTGTCTTTACCCGCTTTATTACTTCCACATCACTGATGATTTTTTATCCACAATCTCTTTTTGTTAATATTTTATGAAGGCATCAAGAGTCAATCCTAAAATATTGTTGCAATATTGATATACATGGTTAAAAATAATTCTTCATATTTGATTTTCTCAATATATCTCATCCTCTAATACAGGGGTGTCAAACTCAAGGCCTGGGGGCCAAATACGGCCCGTGACTTCATTTCATGTGGCCCCACGAGAGCTTGCAAATAATATTGTATGTTTATTATACGGTTACATGCCGATTGACAGAAGCACGTTGCCCATAAACTACATGTCCCACAATGCATCTCAAATTTGCCTTTTTTCTTCAAAAGGTTACTTATTTTTCTTAAATCTTTTACTTTTTGCCTCAAAATGTCACTTTTTTTTGATTTTGACTTTTTCTCCAGAATTTGGCTTTTCTTCTTAAATTATTTTGTGACATGCGCACTGAAGAGACTTGCAATTATTTGCCCTAGACTTCTGCTTTCAGACATAGTTCATTATGAAGTTATTACTCTATCCCATAATAATCCAATGCAGAGGCAATAATGTAATATAATACATTATTTTATATATATTAAATATTTATATATGTATTTTTATCTAGTCTTAAAGCTACAACCGGCCCTCTGAGTGCAGCCATAATGCTGATGTGGCTGAGATGAAGTTGAGTTTGACACCCCTGCTCTAATAATTCTAAAGTATATGGCTATTTTTTGAGTTTGCGATTTATTCTTGCATATATATAGAGAGGCTCCAAAATGACAAAACCTCTTGACGCTTCAGTGTTCCTAACAGCTCAAACTAAAGAAGTGTGAGGTAGACCCGACATACTGAGCAGGTCGCTACATGTTAAAAAAATGCGTCTGTGTTTTCTTGAAGAATACCTCAGTTCGCCATTACATCTGCAATACCTTTCTTAGAGATATAGAAATCAGCAAATGGTGCGGAGTAAATCGACAGCACTTGCAAAGAGACATTTTGAAACATTCATAATTATTAATTTTTGTATATATGCAACTCTACCAATAATATTTTATTATGTACAGTTACACACTAACATCCTTTACTTTTTATTCTAATATATGAGTGAACTGTTACATGTCCTATCCCCTGTTTCAATCTTATTCCTTCTTTAACACCTGCATTTGAGATATTACAGGTATCAATAAAGGTGTATCATATCTTACTTATTACATTTTTATAATTAAGCAACAGCTCACGACAGGCCGTGGTATATGGTCATTATATCACAGTTAAGGGGCGTGGTTCGGCCACGGCATGCAGTTTGCTTTTCAGCCCAACTGTATACAGTTAAATCGACCGGACTTCTTTCTGCAGATGTGAGCGTCCTTAACAACGGTCAATAAGTCCTTGCTGCACTATTATCCCTTACATGTTTCCATCTTAAGCTTTGTTAGTTAGTTGGTTTCGTAACGGACGTAATGTAACAGTTGTAACGGTTGTAGACGCGGAGGGATACTGACTTGTTGTGAAAAGTAACTACAATTCTACCCGTGGTATACGCTCATTATATCACGGCTAAGAACCAATCAGATTGCTTGATTTGACTTGTCCGTTTTATAATCATATATATATGTTTTTTTTAATATATTTATCCCTGTGTGTACTTTTACCTTCCATGTGTTTCCTGTGTCTGCCAATAAAGCCCCTTTGCATTGCATGTTTGTATTGATTGTATTGTATGTATTGTATGTATTGTATTGTATTGTATTGTATTGTATTGTATTGTATTGCTGCCAACTAATTTCCTATGTGGATAAATAAAGGTTCATCGTTTTCTTATCTTAACATTTTGATAACCAGCTGTATTTCCTGATTTGAGCTCCCTGCACCTACCAGCGTCTCCCATGGAGCTGAAGATGTTCTCAGTGACGTCCAGGATGCGGTCGGTGGCTTCTCCGTGGCGTCCAATAGGATGTCCTCCGCTGGCGTACTGCTTGATGTGCTGCAGCAGCTCGTTGAGGGCCTGATTGACGCCTGTGGCAGCAAAGCCCACCTGTTTCAGGAGCCCCTCGTCCTGAGTGGCCCCCTGCGATGCCTCCACGCAGCCCTCCACCGACTTGGCCACCAGCTTCCCCGCCTCGATCAGCTGCTCCTGGCACACCGGGGAGCTGATGGTCGGAGCCACCACCTGGAAGAGAGGAGACATGGCGTAGGAGTGAGGAGAGGAGGAGAAAGGGTGAGGAGAAAGGGCGAATAAATACATGAAGGAATGAATATGTAAATAAATAAATGAAGGAATTAATTCACAAGTAAGTAAGTAAGTAACTATGTAGGTAATTATGTATGTAGGTGAGTAAGTAAGTAGGTAAGTGAGCAAGTTAGTAAGTAAGTGATTGTGTAAGTAAGTAAGTAAGTAAGTAAATAATGATGTAAGTGAGCAAGTAAGTATATAAGTAAGTGAGTAAGTAACTAAGTATGGAAGTATGTAGGTAATTATGTATGTAGTTGAGTAAGTAAGTAGGTAAATAAGCAAGTTAGTAGGTTAGTAAGTAAGTAAGTAAGTAAGTAAGTAAGTATGTAAGGAGGTAAGTAAGTAAGTAAGTCATTATGTAGGTGAGTAAGTAAGTAGTAAGTAAGTAAGTATAGTAGGTATAGTAAGTAAGTAAGTTAGTAAGTAGTAAGTATGTAAGTGAGTAAGTAAGTATAGTAAGTCATAGTAGTGAGTAAGTAAGTAAGTAAGTAAGTAAGGAAGTAAGTAAGTCATTATGTAGGTGAGTAAGTAAGTAAGTAAGTAAGTAAGTAAGTAGGTAAGTAAGTAAGTAAATAATGATGTAGGTGAGCAAGTAAGTATGTAAGGAGGTAAGTAAGTAAGTAAGTAAGTAAGTAAGTAGGTAAGGAAGTAAGTAAGTCATTATGTAGGTGAGTAAGTAAGTAAGTAAGTAAGGAAGTAAGTAGGTAAGTGAGTAAGTAAATAATGATGTAGGTGAGCAAGTAAGTATGTAAGGAGGTAAGTAAGTAAGTAAGTAAGTAGGTAAGGAAGTAAGTAAGTCATTATGTAGGTGAGTAAGTAAGTAAGTAAGGAAGGAAGTAAGTA